>JAHWFP010030564.1:0-16342 GCA_023313725.1 Lithobius niger
GCGATTCCACTTTAAAAATGTAAATAATGTATATTTATCTCTTAGGCGTAAAGCCAAAACACACCACCAGCTTAGTTATGTGTTAGATGTAAAAACACACGATATTTTTTATTTGTAACAGGTGACGACTTTGTTTATTCATGAAAAATGTCCGACGTTCAAACCACTTGTCCATTCTTACAAATAACTTTTAAAACTAACCTAACCTGCGATATAGCCTATTGAAACTAGCTGGTATATTTAATCTTTTGATTTTTTGCACTTAATGCACTTTGGTAAACTTAACTTCTTGCCATGAACCTTACCGGAGTTCGAACTTTTATGTTTGTCTATTTTTACGGACCCAGTGTATGATTTTATGTCTATTTTTTGTATAGCATCTCCATCCAAACTCCGACCGTAGCAAACCTCTAAAAACGAAAACAAACTAGCTTTCCTTCAATGAAATCATGCCTTGTATGTAGCAGTCCGTTTCCCAAAGTCAAATGTTTATTCCGATCAATACACTTGGTTCCCCCCTCCCCCCCTCCTTCAATAGTTGCGATGCATATTTACCAAATTTAGCAAAAATCAAGTGGGTGTTAGTTTGCTCCGGTCAGTGTTTTTTTTTTTATAACTTTTATCTAGTTTAAAATATTGTAAAATTTGTAACTTGTAAACGAGCGCCACCGAAAAACGCCTGTTTTTCAAAAATTTGAAAATTTGAATTTTTTTCTTGAGGCACCCAAATGCCTCGCCGAGGCATATCTGGCCGTTTTTGCAATAATGCAGGGCTCGAAATGAGCGGTATCGCATCGCAATTTGCACCACAAATTTAAACTTTAGCGATGCAAAATTAATAATGTATCGTAGTTTAGCGACACAGCTGTTTTAGACACGGGTCAGAATAGTCTTAACCATAGTCGGGACCAAGCATCCATTCGTGTAGCAAAGTAAAGGTGAAAATAAATGGCTATTGTTTCAAATAAAGTAAACTTTGTATTTTTTTTTTACTTAATAAATTATTCTTTAAAAGTTGCTTATCATTTTTTCGTGACTGCTACGCAAATTTGTATTTTGTATCGCATTTCTGCTATGCAATTTTTGTAAGACAAATCGAGCCCCGTAATGGTCCGATTCTCACAAACTCTTCGACATTTAATAGCCTGTCCAAATACAAGACTCTTGGGGAAGCCGAAATCCGGACTTTCCACCCGGAAGAACCTTTGAATGACGTTTGAAGATCATCTCAAAGCCACTACAGCCTACCTTCAACATGGCCGCCATTGCTGAACTCTGTATTTTTGTATTTTCATTTTATCCCTTTTCTTACAGGGCAAAAAGCCCGAACATACTAGCTTAGTGTATTGTAAGAGGACTTATACAGACAACCGATTTGTAGTGTGATCTTTTTTATTGTGTTTGTCGGCCGCAACCTATATGAAAAATTTCCACAACGATCGAATTTAACTTTAAAAAAATGTTAAACGTTAAATGTTCCCAATAACTTAATGTGTTATAGCATTCAACTAAGCTAGTTTATTTAACCGCATTTATCCTTTTATTTATATTCTTTTACCCCCAGAAACGCTACCATATGTCCAAACGTATAAACGTATTACGACCTGGCATTCTACCGGACACGAATTTTTCAGTGTATAAATGTTTATTTTAGTTCTCCTCTAACCGGACTGAGACCAACCAAAACCTACGAATAGCTTGATCTACTATTAAACACTAAAAGAATTCTTAAAAAGATCTGCTTAACCCATTTCCGAAAGTCAAACTGTGCAAAAACTTCGAATCCACCATTTTTGCCTCCCTCTCCAGCCAAAACTAGTTGTGGTGTTTAACACTGCAGTTTTCCGTTAAAGCTTGTCTAATTTAATAGTAATGTTCTAGACATTACCCAAAGCCAAGTAATAAGCTTTAACAAGAGCCTAATCACGTTGCAATCATGTAAATATTCAATCCGTAGCCAATAATACAAAGTAAAGGCCCATTTCCCAATGTTCAATTGAGTAAAACTCAAAACAGGCCTATCTTTTCTGTTTTACATGTCCCTACTCCTTCAAACGGCTCTGCACCTAGTTCCTTTGTTCATCCGACTTCTCCTCCCACTTTCCATTGTACTCGAGGCCCTCGGCCAATCAGACCCCCGCAGCTATCCTCGGCGTCCGCGCCTGCTTCCGGTATTGTGTATAAAACCTCAGCCCCAGAATGCATAGTTAGCACAGCTCACAGATCTCAAGCTAGAGACCGGTCACGCCAGTCGGGAGTGGAGACGCCATGTCCGGAGAATACCATGCCGGGCACGATGGTAGTGGTTCGTATGTTATAGTTTAGCTTTTGAACGTTCAGTTTAGGACCCCCATATTCTAAATTTTAGTTTAAAAACGTAAACTTAACTCTCTAGCTTGTTAAAATTATGGTGGAGACGCCTGTAGCGGCATCTTAAGTTCTCTCTCCCTATAACGTCAGAGTGGTTCTCTTTCTAAAAACCAAATTTTCCAGTTTATTTTAAATAGATTTTTAAACTTAAACTAAATGACGGTTTGATCTTGTGGAAGTCAAATTGAAACAAACTGATGCCTAAGTGTAAAATTGCTGGGCTTTTTATTACTTAGAACAGTTCTCGAGGGAACTAAGGGCGGTTGATCTTTTCGTACTTGGAAAACTTAGAAACATAACTGTGGACGGTTGATCGTGTATGAAACATACTGTCAGATAGACTTTAATCAGTTGCGGCTGTCAAGTCTTGCGGGTGTCTCCGGGAGCACCCATGATTTACTTTTTCTAATGTGAAAATTTAACTTTTATTCAAACCAAGTGTGTTTGTCTGAATTTGTGAATACTAAGTGTATATTCAAATTGCTACGTTTGTTATTTCAACTTGTTGCATATTTAAATAATTGGTATTCAAATGCTTTCAGAAGCAAACCTTAATGTAAAGTGTTCTTTATTATCTGTGGCATAAATAAAACCAGGAGTTTTAAGCTTCACTCATTTGCTAGACTTTATTAATTGTATTTTAGTGTAAAATTAAATATGTAGCCCATCTTTAGATTTTAGCTAGTTAAACAGTTAAATACACCGTTGGTGGCAGCGATACCGACAGTTTAAGGTTAGACCCCTTTAATTAGGACCGGCGCTTCATCCCCCATGCTGGGACAGTGCCCATGCTGTGTTGAATAACATAAAAAGTTGTCATTAACACCGATTAACCTCAAGCTGAAACTCCACGCACACCAGGAAAACCGGGGGGGTTACAAGCACCTAAGCCGTCGTAGCGTCCGCTGTTCCAAACTGCCCTTGTATCTATAGATGGTGTTATATTTTTTAGCCATGGTCATATAGCCTACCTGGTAAACAAAATGAATAAAACTGGTGTAGAATTTTGTAACATGCTTTGGCATCATCATTCATTACTTAGTGCTGTAGGTCTAAAGGCATCAAAAGCAACACAACGTTGCAAGTCAAAACATCAAAATAAAAAGTGGAAAAACCAAAAGTGGGCTTAGCCTATTAAAAAATGAACTTTTGCTTTAACTCTTTGCGCGCCACTATTTATTCACAAATAAACCATCCCTGGCCATAATTTTCCGGTGTTCAGTACAAGGACTGACATAGTCAGCTTGATAAAATTGTTAAAAACTGTGTAATAAACTTTTTTATGTGCAATTTGTTGTGTTTTAATGTAAACAAATGAACCCATTTTTTGGTAGCAGGATTAACAGCACACAGGCTTCCAAAAATTACGAAAAAGTTCTGAAACTAACAACAAAACCATCACGAGAATTAAATGGACGTCATATGACGTTTGTGGCCTCCCAGAGACATTTGTTGAGGACGTCATATGACGTTCGTGGCTCACGAAGGGTTAAGTACAGCAAAATAAAATCGCTAGTCCAAGCTGAGCAAACGTAGCCCATGTATTACCAGTTACCACTAAGGATATAACCAAAGTTACAAATTTTGCAATATTTTAAGTAAGCTAAAAGTTATAAAAATTATTCTTGAAATGGTAGGCTAAGTAAAAAAAACCACTAACCGTAGCAAACTAACACCCACTTGATTTTGCTAAATTTGGTAAATACGTACTGCAAAACTTAACAAATTTCCAAAAAAGTACAAAATCGACTGCGAATTGGCTTTGTTCGAACTTAAAACCACAAGGGATAGCCCAATTAATTTTTATAAAAAAAAGCCAGTATAAGTGACAACTAGGCTTAATCACTGGCACACAATTCCAGGAGCAGTTACCACAGACACAATGTTAAGGTGAGTGCTGCACCAATTGAGGTTTTTGATAATGAAATGCACCAACTAAGGGAAAAAAAAGTCAATGCTGTTGTTTCCAGCTAATCTAAAATGAGCAGTTGATTAGCTACTGCGTACTTGGTGCGATTTTGTGTTAAAAGGAAGGCAATCACCGTGCTGTGTACTCCTGGTGATGAATTTACACAGGCGATCGTCGTCTTCAGGCTCACAACTAGCCTGAAGTAGTGAGCCTGAAGAAAAAGACTGCCTGTATACTTTTCTCACCAGGAACTGCTGATCATCAAAAATATGCAAGGATGTCTAGTTAGCCTATACCTTAATTTGTGAATATAGGCATAAAAAATTTGATTTTTTTCAACGTTGTAATGAGTTTTCGTAGTAAACGGAGTGATGTTTTCAAACTGTACATTGAGCCGAACCACTTTGAAAAAACCGAAACCATATGTTGGAAAAATTATGCTAGTACATATTCAAACATTGGCAAACTTCGAGTTTGGCACATCTTCAATGAACAAATATGAAAAAGTCACTCGCTTTGTCTGGTTCAGGCCATTAATGTCAATAGTTCTCGAGTTTTTACCTCATTGTTGTTCCTAGAGGTAAAAATGTCAACTCACTCGAATGTTATTGATGTATATCGGCGAATTTTCAATCCAATTCGTGGATCTTCTTCAGACCAAAAATATATTTACACTATTTACACGACGTCTGGAACACACACTTGAACTACATCCGAGCTTCTTCGACTCTTGAGTGTTCGTTTGATTTTTGAAGTTTTATTGCCCCTGTTGTAATTGGGCCAATTTTGGTGCTTCGTGCTGCTATGGTTTTGTGGGTGATGGGAAGGAGGGCTTTGATTCGGCTAAAGGCACCTTTAGTTAGGTTGCATGGTGGTGGATTTTGTGTGGCTATTGCGAATGATTCGAGGGCGAGCCTTGGATGGTGTTATCAAAATCGGGGTTATGTCTGGTGTCGACGTGGTGTACTTCCAGACCAACATTTAAATCAAACTGTTGAACAGCGGCTTTGTGTTCAGAATTTCTTATTTTGACTAAGCGTATTGTGTGCCCAATGTATGAAGCAGGGCATTTGGCCCAATCACAACAGGGGTAACAAAGCAATAAAACTTCAAAAATCAAACAAACAGTGCAGAGTCAAAGAAGCTTAGATGTAGTCCAAGTGTTTGTTCCAGATGTCGTGCAAATAGTGTAGATATATTTTTTGGTCTGAAGAAGAGCCACGATTTGGATTGAAAATTCGCCGACGTACATCAATAACAGTTGAGTGAGTTGACATTTTTACCTCTAAACATGAAACCTTAAAGTAAAATGCCTATCTTTAATTTAATCGTTGTTCCTAGCCTGATTATTTGCATCCAATTTGAGTTCACCGCATCGAGCCTCCAATGTCGACGCTCGGAGGCTCGACTGAGGTTCGACGCTGTGAATTCAAATTTGGGTAATAATCAGACTAGCAACAATAACGGGGAAATAAAATTCAAGAACAAAGCCATTTACATTAATGGCCTGAAGAAGAACGCAAGTGACTTTTTTGAATTTGTTCGTTGAAAATTTGCCAGTATTCGAATAAACCCTATTTAGCTTAGCCCAACTAAATTTTACTGTAATTTTCCCTAACATATTGTACCCCTATTTTTAAGCTGTTGCACTTTGTATCCAACATCAACCATCTAATCCTTCATTAAAAAACTGTACTGAAATCTCGCTAAATTGCACTTTCATCACAACAGATATCATCAAAAAATGTCATCGATTACTCAATAGGCTACACTCAGTTGAGAGCTGTTATTAAAATCAGTTCAGCCATCCGTCGCCATGCTACGTGCAGAAAGTCTTTAGAAAGTAGAAAGCAGAAATTGTGAAATCGCGAGTGCTTTAGGTCTATTGGCTAAGTGGGGTAGCGGTGCTGTCTGTTCAACGGGTGCTTGAGACAGAACGGCTAGTCTGGTGTGTTTGCGGTTTCAGTCTTAACTTCGATAGTGTCCGTTTTTACTTTTGCGGAATAAAAACACTGCTCATTTCTACTCCAAGTTGGGGTAAAGATAGGCGTCCTAATTAAAGGTTACTATAAGCTAAACTAAGTTCAATGGTCGCTGCCACCAACGGTGGAACTGTTAATTTGCTTACTTTCTTAGGTTAAAAATAAGATGAATTTTCGTTATTTAAAACCTCAAATTAACGCTAATTACAGAGAAACAAAACGGAGTTTTAAACTCTTGGTTTTATTTTAAAAACATGTTTAAATAAACACTACATTGGTAAATAGTTGATTTTCTTTACAACAAGAAGGCTTTAAATAAAAAGCAGTACGGAATTTTACATTAAAAATTCACTAGTGAACAAATATTACAATTTCGACTAGAAATAGTTGGTTTCTGTTTCAAGTCAATGGAACATACATTAAATTACAACAGCTAGGTTTAGACAAGATGCATTATGCTCGAGTCGGGCTAGAATTACCAGGGTTCTACCGTAAATAACGCTACGAGACCTGAAGAGTTTTGATTATTTAAGAATCAGCTTGCTTGGTGATTCAATAAATAAGAAACGAAAGTTTTTTAGAAAGGGAACAGACAAACCCTCACGTTATGCTGGCCTGTTGTCAGGAATGCTGCTGGCTAAGTCCAACATAAATTTTACGACATTAAAGTTAAAAGTAAGTTACGTTTTAAAGTTTAAAATTTAGAGTTACTTTTCCAAAAATAAAAATTAAAACCGCTAGTTGGCCTACCTAACCACTACCGTGCCCGGCATGGCAACATTCGGACCTTCGGAATCTCCATCCCAACTGTCGTAGTGACTCGTAGCTTCAATGTCGGAGCAAGTGCTGTCGATTGTGTACCTTGCGTTTGTTAAATACTAAAAGGCTGCCGCTGCGCGGACGTTCAAGGATGCGATTTTCTATTATTTGGCTATTGACGTCATAAGATTGACAGGAGGCGGGTCTGTTGCTGGGCAACAAGGCAAGCAAAAGTATTGGTCGTAGCAGCTACGTGATAGGTTTACTATTCAGGCCTGTGAGTGGATGAGCAGGTGGGCCAAAGCTGAGCCCTGAATGGCTGAAAAGATGCAGTCAGAATCCGTTTGCACCGAAGACAATGGCAATCTCTACTGTACTAAATTCTGTAACGGCGGACGCTACGACGGCTTAGGTGCTTGTAACGCCCCCGGTTTCCCTGGTGTACGTGGAGTTTCAGCTTGAGGTTAATCGGTGTTAATGATGACTTTTTACGTTATTCAACACAGCATGGACACTGTCCCAGCATGGGGGATGAAGCGCCGGTCCTAATGAAAGGGGCCTAACCTTAAACTGTCGGAATCGCTGCCACCAACGGTGGATTTAACTGTTTAACTAGCTAAAATCTAAAGATGGGCTACATATTTAATTTTACACTAAAATACAATTAATCAAGTCTAGCAAACGACTGAAGCTTAAAACTCCTGGTTTTATTTTTGCGACAGAGAATGAAAACACTTTTACATTATAGTTTGCTTCGGAAAGCTTTTGAATACCAATTATTTAAATAGGCAACAAGTTTACATTTGCAAAAAGTAGCAAGTTTGAATATAAACTTAGCATTTCATAAATTCAGACAAACACACTTGGTTTGAATAAAAGTTTAAATTTTCACATTAGAAAAAGTAAATCATGAGTGCGCCCGGAGACACCCGCAAGACTAAACAGCCGCAACTGATAGTAGTCTTATCTGACAGTATGTTTCTTATGATCAACCGTCCACAGTTATGTTTCTAAGTTTTCCAAGTAAGAAAAGATCAACCTCCCTTAGTTCCCTCGAGAACTGTTCTAAGTAATAAAAAGCCCGGCAATTTTACCCTTAGGCATCAGTTTGTTTCAATTTGACTTCCACAAAGATCAAACCGTCAATTAGTTTAAATTAAAAATCCATTTAAAATAAACTGGAAAAATTTGGTTTTTAGAAAGAGAACCACTCTGACGTTATGGGGAGAGGAAACCTAAGATGCCGCTACAGACGTCTCCACCATAATATTCTCTAGCTAGAGAGTTAAGTTAAGTTTTAAACTAAAATTTAGAATATGGGGGTCCTAAACTGAACTTTCAAAAGCTAAACTATAACATACGAACCACTACCATCGTGCCCGGCATGGCATTCTCCGGACATGGCGTCTCCATTCCCGACTGGCGTGACCGGTCTCTAGCTTGAGATCTGTGAGCTGTGCTCTGGATGCTTTGAGCTGGGGGGGTTTTATGCTGGAGAGGGGGGAAAGCGCGGACGTCGAGGATAGCTGCGGGGGTCTGATTGGCCGAAGGCCTCGAGAACAATGGAAAGTGGGAGGAGAAGTCAGATGAACAAAGGAACTGGGTGCAGAGCCGTTTGAAGGAGTAGGAATATGTACGACGGAAAAGATAGGCCTGTTTTGAGTTTTACTCATTTGAACTTTCGGAAACGGGCCTTTACTTTGTATTATTGGCTACGGATTGAATATCTACATGATTGCAACGTGATTAGGCTCTTGTTAAAGCTTATTACTTTGGCTTGGGTAATGCATAAAACATTATTATTAAATTAAACAAGCTTTAACTGTAAACTGTAGTGTTAAACACCACAACTATTTTTTGCTAGGGAGGGGGCAAAAAATTCGGAGTTTTTGCACAGTTTGACTTTCGGATTGTATTTGCACAGATCTTTTTATGAATTCTTTTAGTGTTTAATAGTAGATCAAGCTATTCGTAGGTTTTGGTAGGTCTCAGTCAGGCTAGATGAGTACTACAATAAACATATATACACTAAAAAATTCGTGTCCGGTAGAATGCCAGGTCGTACTGCGTTTATACGTTTGGAGATATGGTAGCGTTTCTGGGGATAAAAGAATATAAATAAAGTATAAATGTGGTTAAATAAACTAGCTTATTTGAATGCTATAACGCATTAAGTTATTGGGAAAAAAAAAAATCACACAATAAAAAATATCACACTTCAAATTGGTTGTCTGTATAAATTCTGTTACAATACACTAAGCTAGTCTGTTCGGGCTTTTTGCCCTAAAAAGAAAAGGATAAAAATACAAATATAAAAGTACAGAGTTTCATAATGGCGGCCAAGACGAAAGTGCGATGTGGTTGGTTTTGGTCGATCTTCAAATGTAGTTTTAATGGTCTTCAAGGAGGAAAGTCCGGATTTGGGCTTCCCCAAGAGTCTTGTATTTAGACAGGCTATTAAATGTTGAAGAGTTTGTGGAAAAAAACTGTGGAAAAACAGGCGTTTTTCAGTGGCGCTTGTTTACACGCCCCCAAATGCCGGATTTTATTCGGGGTTCCTGAGGACTCGGAATAAAAGCTATAATAAAGGGGTTAGTGCAAACAAGATATGCAGAAAACAAGACCGCCAAAATTTAAGCAAAATTGACATGAAATAAAATACACTGTTTACATAAATATTGACTTTGCCGTTTTGTATTTTTGGGGGACCAACGTTTTTGTGGCTTAGAGATCTTTAAGTAAATTCAAAAGTTACAATTTAAGAACACATTTTTTGCAACCATTAACTAAATACTGTCCGCGCTGCTTGGTGCAGGAATATCGTACAAGTATTTGAAAATGGGGCAAAAAGGAAGACAATTATCGAGAAACACACTAGTTTAAAATGCAAAGTTAGGTTGGTTGTTTCGTTATAACAAATAAATGAGGCCATCTACTGCTCTGGTAATATGTCCCGTACGGATTCTGTCTCTGCTCAAGTCTAGTCATTTTTTTTTCTGGGATGACTGCGATAGGAACCCTCCGCCGCATTTCAATAAACCTAGCCGCTGCGATAGGGATCGGAGAATCGAATACTATGGGCACGCATAAAATGACCGGCTCTATTTACTGTTAAAACTATCCCACTGGGATAGTTTGAGGTTACCAAACAACTTGTTTAAATATGCAATTTGACACTGAAGGATTTTGAGATAAGATCCATAACTTAAACATAACAATACAACACTGGGAAGTTTTGTGGATAAAAACTAACAACCTTTTAACGACAGAGTTGACCTTTCGCACTCAGAGGTGAGACAGACGGTTTTTTATAAAGAAAACCATTTCGTGTAAAACTTAAAGAAGAGCCAACCGGGGACAGATTGCAGCTCCCGTAGAATGTCCCTAACGAACATTTAATTAGTGTCGTTACAGTCTTTGTCAAAATTCTCCCACAGAGGGAGACGTTGATAGTGACAAAAAGAGTAAAACATAGGCACTTAAAATTTAGGTGTGAAGGCCAAAACGGGAATTAACTGAGAGTTACTTAAGGATGAGCTCTCAACTGACGAAAATAACAATTTGTACTGAAACGCAACGTTTAACAATTAAATGTTTAACGAAAATGCTGCCTTGATGCAGCAACAATCACTAAATGCTTTCCAGGTTTGTCCAGTAGAATCTGAAGTTTTAAGATTTAAATTCAGCAAATACACTATTTTAGGTTTGGTTGCTCCTAGATGGAGCCACGGTTGTAGCGACAAACTACTCATTGTTTAAAGAAAACATGCACGGGAAATTTACTTTGTTAGATTTCCGGTTTACTTACAACAAGAAAAAAAACTCTAATTTAGAGAAAACTACATTAGGTTAGATATTAAACCTCTGTTTTATTGGAAACATCAATTCAGTGCTAGAACCATAATAAATGCATTTATTTCCACCCTAGACTGACATAGAATTCACACTAAAACATCGGTCCTACTTTTAACAAAAAAAAAGTACTGGGAAAAAACTAGGTTTAAGTTTTTTTTTTTTTTTGCTTAACACGCTGATTTTAATTCAGATCAAAATCCGGCAATTTAACTTTACAAAACTCTGGGAAAAAATCAAAGCTTATAGGGGGAACACTTTACTGCCGACCTTTAAATTATTTGTTTCCAACTTATGATTGGGGGAAGTTAACTCACGTAACTTAAGCCATTCGTCAAAGCTAAACTCGCTAACTCTGGGTTTTTCTGGCATGACTAAACTTTTGTTTATATCACTAGCTGACAAACTTCGATTTATTTTGCCTGTATAGGAGGCAGGTTCAACGCATTTTTCGTTGATTGTTTACACCAACAAAGATGGCGACAGTCCATCCATTGGTCAAGGGAGGGGACTTGGGTCTCATTACCTCGTAATGGGTTGACCTCCTAAGTTTTTAGCAGACCCCTTTCGTCTGCGCTTGAGGACTTAACGACGATTGGTGAAAACACTGTGGGGGTTTGGGGCTTGACCAATCCCGCGGAGCTGGTTTGATTACGGGGGCTTCCACGTTTCTTTGATTGACGTGGGCCGTTTCTGACGGGGGGCGTAGCCACCTCGGCTGGCACGGAAGAAAAATCACGGGGCGTGGCGATTACTGGTCTGCGCTGTTTGGTGCATGATTCTAATCCTGTCACGCCCAAAACGACATCGTAGAACGAATTGTTGACCGGTGTAATGCACGCTACTGTTTTTAACACGGTGCCATCATCTAACCTTAGGTTTAGATTTACATGTCTAAGGTAAACACTTGTTTACACTCAATCCTAAGCTTTAAGCGTGGCCAATTTCTAGCGAGCCTAGCGCTAACTAGCGAAACTGTGCTTCCGGAATCGCATAAAATATTAATTTTAGTTTTCCCTATGCTACCGGACAGAGTACTAGCCTTAAGAATTTTACTGGCATTTTTCTCAACTGGGAAACATGCGTTTACTTGCTGGGGTTTCGAGTTAAGCTCGGGGCATTTACTACGAAAATGTTGGGGAGAATCACACACGTAGCAGCGCCTAACTCTATCTTGATTTAGGTTAGTTTTTTCACTTGCGTTTATGGCAGGGTTCCCTCCAGGGTTTCCTGCGTTCACACTGACAGATCCGGCCGGATTAGCTGTCGTGTTGTGGTTACGGTTGTGACCACGCTGTTGACCAGTAGGTTTAGAACCTTGGTTCGACGCTACAGCTATGGGCTGTGTTTTGGCTGCACGAGTGGCAGTTTCGGTAGCAATCTGTTTATTGCGGGTTGTGAACTCGTCACACAACTGGGCCGCTTCGGCCAGAGTTCCTAATCTGACTTGATCAGGGATCCACTTTCTGAGATGGGTTGGACACGATTTATAAAATTGCTCCAAAAGTGCAAGATTGACGAGTTTATCGTAATCACGGTTAACCTTAGCCAAAGTTACCCAACGAGTGAAAAGAGTTTCTAACTCAAATGCATAATTCTGGAATTGCATTTCCACACCTTTTTCGAGAGAACGAAATTGCGTTTGCGTTTGGACAAAACGGGCAAGCAGTTTATTTTTGACTATTTCGTAATCCTGCATTTCAGCGTTTGTTAGCTGATCACAAACTTTAATAAAGACCTCACCGACGAGGGGTTGTAACGCCGTGACCCATTGGTCTTTAGGAATCTTTTGACTGGTTAAAGTTCGTTGGAAAATCTTAAGAAAACTGTTAATGTCAGTATTAGTCGTCCACCTATATACTAGTCGAACTATGTCGGCCACTTTACCATGTTTTGCAACTGGATTCGGGGGAGTTGGGGGAGCGCCGTTAGCTCCATTAGGAGCGGGGTTAAGATTTAACGTAGCAGCATTTAGCTTCGCTAGTTCGAGCTGCTTGTCCAGTTTAGCTAATTCCATAGCACTGGCACGATCACTAATTTGGGCTTCTTGATCCCTTTCTCGGGCTTTAAGAGCGGCTTCTCGGTCTCGAATTTGAGCCTCTTGAGCTAATTCATGAGCCCGGCGTTTTTCTGCATCCGCCACCTCAAGGGTTCTTAACTTTAATTCTTCTGCTTTTAAAAACAGTACATTCTCTTTAGTGGCTAATTCTTTTTTGGCAAAAATTGCAGCTTCTCTCCTTTCAATAGCATTAGCTAGTGCATCGGAAAGTTAGGTTAAATCTAATTTACCGTCTTCGAGGGCTGATCGTAAAATTTTCTGCGATTCGGCTCGGGATTCACTTACGGAGAAGCCTAGGTTTGAACAGGCCTTCTTTAACTCCTTGTTTGTTATATCACGAATGATTTCGTCTAATTCTTCCATTTCTGACATTTTTTAGTCTTAATGGTTAACGTGGTTTCAAAATAAAGCTTTTATAAATGAAACAAAAATTCAAAGCAGCCGCTTAAAATTTAACGTTACTTTTGAGTAGAGCGAATTATTAAAAAAACGTCTCTCCCAAATCCAGTAAGATTGCACATAAAAATACACTTCTAAAACGTCCAGCACTCTGGTATATGAATAGCTAAATTGCATAAATGCTATCAACTACAATACTCGGCTTGGCGGCCTCTAAGCATATCCAGTGTACACTTACCCAATTGTACAATCGCTGTACGGTCAGTCAGTCCTTCCGTTCCACCGTAGTACGGGAAGTTCGGCACTGATTTTCCGGAGTTGATCGTCACTGGCGGTCAAATCCACTGGACCTCGGCGTTGCGCGCAAAATCCACGGCTTGGCTGCACGGAGCGTAGTTTCCCTCTCGAGCCTCTTCTCCTACAGCATCGGTTGGGGTTGAGTCGGCTCTTGACGGGAAGACGTCTACTGGAAGCGGCAGCTGTTGCGTCCTGGCGCCGGCAGTTGTTGGAGCTGCGGCGGGGTTGTACTTTTTCATAACGTTAGTACGACTTCTGCTTCGTGACTTTTTGTAACTTAGTCACAGGCATCTGCTTCGTGGCCATGTTTGGCTGGACCACAGACATCTAGTTGGAAGTGGCTTGCATCCTTCTAGGCATGTAGCATGGCAGGGGGAAAACGCTTGACGGGAACAGCACCTGTTCATCCCACCGCTGCCACCAGTTGTAACGGCGGACGCTACGACGGCTTAGGTGCTTGTAACGCCCCCGATTTCCCTGGTGTACGTGGAGTTTTAGCTTGAGGTTAATCGGTGTTAATGACGACTTTTTACGTTATTCAACACAGCATGGACACTGTCCCAGCATGGGGGATGAAGCGCGGGTCCTAATTAAAGGGGCCTAACCTTAAACTGTCGGTATCGCTGCCACCAACGGTGGATTTAACTGTTTAACTAGCTAAAATCTAAAGATGGGCTACATATCTAGACACACGCTAGTGTGTCGCCGCCAAGTAACAGTAGATCATCCCATTGTAGACATCCGATTGTTAAAAATTGAATGTTAATGATAAAAAGGCGGCTCACTAGCAGACATGTGTCTGTTAACTGTAAGCAACTAAAAGCATATTTTGGCATGTTGAGGATAAATTCCAATGCGACAGAAATGTTTCAAATTGTGGAAAATGTAAGGGGAAAGGTCAGAGATAAAGAAAAACTAAAATTTAAAGGACGAGTGTCCACCAATCATAGAGAAAAAGATGCATCAATAACGTTGTTTTTATGTTACTGTCTAGCTAGCTAGCTAGCTAATAAGATTTTTCCCATGTTAAATCCCATAGACTTTTTGCTCATGGCTAGCGCAAAATTGCGAAGGCCTACGTACCTGAATTTTTGCACACGGATGCTTGGTGATCTGAGGATGGTCCTTTTGTTGGTTTGGGGGTTGTAGGGGTCAGGACAAATGCGTGCCACCGGCAAATTTAAATTTTGTTTCTTTTCCGACTTGCAACCAAAGATTTTAAGCAACAATGGCTTCAACAATCAAGACTGGTCCTTAGATTTATTGTAAAAGCCTGGACGAACTAAAAACTGAACTGTAACGAAGGACAAAATAAAGAAACATTAACGTTGCCGTGGATTGCGTAAGAATAAAGGGATGCACGTTAGATGATGGTTACGCAACAATACGAGCATACACGAGCTAATGGGTTTTTTTGTTAATAACCCCCCAAAAAATGCTTCGCATTTTGCTGTTTTAGTAACAGCGACCATTGGGGGTTTCTGCATGACTAAATGTGAACAAAATCTTGAAAAATTAAGGGGAGGTTGCAGGGATAAACAAAACTGAAGGGGATGCGCTGATTGAGTGAGTGAAGCGAACGAAATTAGCGATTGTTAGTCAGTGTGTGCACAAATGGGATTGAAGCATCTTAAATAGACGGTCTAACCTTACGTACGTTCACAGTCCTATGAAAGTTGTTAATAATACTTTAGACGTTAAATGACAACTTAAAGATTGCTACCGCTAGTAGCAATCTTCTAGTTTTCATTTAACTTTCGAACTATTAATATGTACGATTAACTTGGCTAATATGGATTAACCTTGGCGGCCTTTCCCTGGTGGAATGATATCACTACCTTCAAAGGCCGACCGTTTTTGGAAACTTGGCGGGTTTTTCTACCAGTTTTGGTTTTGGGTGGATTTAATTTTACACTAAAATACAATTAATCAAGTCTAGCAAACGACTGAAGCTTAAAACTCCTGGTTTTATTTTTGCGACAGAGAATGAAAACACTTTTACATTATAGTTTGCATCGGAAAGCTTTTGAATACCAATTATTTAAATAGGCAACAAGTTTACATTTACAAAAAGTAGCAAGTTTGAATATACACTTAGTATTTCATAAATTCAGACAAACACACTTGGTTTGAATAAAAGTTTAAATTTTCACATTAGAAAAAGTAAATCACGAGTGCTCCCGGAGACACCCGCAAGACTAAACAGCCGCAACTGATAGTAGTCTATCTGACAGTATGTTTCTTATGATCAACCGTCCACAGTTATGTTTCTAAGTTTTCTAAGTACAAAAAGATCAACCTCCCTTAGTTCCCTCGAGAACTGTTCTAAGTAATAAAAAGCCCGGCAATTTTACCCTTTCAGTTTGTTTCAATTTGACTTCCACAAAGATCAAACCGTCAATTAGTTTAAATTAAAAATCCATTTAAAATAAACTGGAAAAATTTGGTTTTTAGAAAGAGAACCACTCTGACGTTATGGGGAGAGGAAACCTAAGATGCCGCTACAAGCATCTCCACCATAATATTCTCTAGCTAGAGAGTTAAGTTTAGTTTTAAACTAAAATTTAGAATATGGGGGTAATAAACTGAACTTTCAAAAACTAAACTATAACATACGAACCACTACCATCGTGCCCGGTATGGCATTCTCCGGACATGGCGTCTCCACTCCCGACTGGCGTGACCGGTCTCTAGCTTGAGATCTGTGAGCTGTGA
>JAHWFP010030569.1:0-13176 GCA_023313725.1 Lithobius niger
ATTTCCATACCATTGTACGACTATGGCTAACAAACATTCCAAAACCTGTGCTCCAGCCTTCCGCGTCATTCTTATGTTCGACTAGTATCTGCCATTCGTGCGTCGTTTTATTGTACTTGCATTTAACTACATAAACTCACTTAACCAATCGACGGGCCGGTTTTTTTTTCTTTCTCATTTTTGGGGGACCGAATTTTCGTATGGGTTATTTTCTGTACGGCACCAAATTGTCGTACTAGTTATAATTTTCCGACTGAATTGTCATAGCTACGGTGCCAGAAGGAGAAAGGAAGAATTCTGTTAGGCAATTCCAATCGCAAATTCATAAGATCTTGCACATGCCACAATCGACATGAGCATGAGGCATTACAGGGCCTTCTCTTCGCGAAAAAGCCTGTGTATTTCCTACCAAAATTGCCTTTTTCCAACCCGAGATAACAGTAGCAGTTGAAAATGACGTTAATTCTACTATATTTTCCTTGTTTTTTTTTTCTTACCGAAAATGCCTTGGATGGCTGAACCAGGAACCGCTGACATTTGAGACAGTCACGCTAACCATTAAGCCACCTTTCCCCACCTTTTCCAATAATTCGCACTATGGTAGAAGCGTATTGTATGCAGCATAGAGTCATTTCGTATAAACAACATTTTAGGTCTGAGCGTAAGAAGAAGAGTTCACAGAAATCCGCAAAATTAGACAACAGTTTAACACGATTTAAGCGGTTTTTAGCTTACCCCCTATAGGGAGGTAGATTTGTCTGGTTTTGAGGCTATTACGGGGAAATTTGTTAGCTACAGCTTTCCTGATGCGTCTGAGGGGTTACATGCTTTTTTGGCAAGCCTCGTGGGATGGACAGGACGGCAATAAATTACGAGCTATTAAAGGCGCTGTTGAGAAATGGCACTCGGCGTGTCGCCGCAGTCGCCGTGAGGAGGTGGTGTTGGCCCGTTTGCACATTGGTCACACTCGACTTACTCACTGTTTCCTTTTGCGGGGGGTTGACCCTCCTGAATGATATTGGTGTCGGCGGCCACTTACGGTCCGGCACTTTCTTGTTGATTGTTGCCATCTTGATGGTTTTCGTCGTCGTTTCCATCTTCCGCATGACATTGTGCGTCAATTGGGCGATAAGTCTGTCCTCCTGTCCGGTGTTTTTCAATTTTTGCAGGAGGTACAGATGTATGACAAGATTTAGATTAGGGGTTTGAATAATATCTCTGTAATGTGTGGTGCAGTGGCAACCCGGACCACTGCACTGTGACTGAGGTTGGCGCTAATGACCAAGCTGTCGACGCGCCATTAAGCCTCATCGCCCCCCCCCCCCCCCCCCTTTCCTGATGTATTTTGACCTGCTGAATCCAAATCTTCCTGTGCCTTGGCGATCTACATTAGTGTTTACCCAGAAATCCAAGATGGCACCCGAAACGGCGTCCCACGATCCTATCTATTTAGACAATAAATTTGCTATAGTAGCATAATTATGTAACCCCCAAACCAGAGCCCGTTTCTAGTTATTTCAACCAATATAGCCTTATAGTGCGTAAGACTGAATTATGGTTGGTTTCCCCAAAAATCAAAGATGGCATCCAAAATGGCTTCTGCTAACACGTAATAAGGTATAACTCGGCTCTCAATGCACATAGAGCCGCCAAATTCACTCTAATTTGTTATTAAGTTGGTCCCCCATAGTTAACAAACTATACAAATTTGTTAATACAGGTTAGCATCAAAACTAGAAAAAAATTGGCATCCAACATGGCTTCCGCTATCTCGTAATATCGTATAACTTGTCTCTTAATGCGCATAGAGCCACCAAATAAACAATAGTTTGATATTTAGTTGACGTCCATGGTCACCAAATTGCCAAACTTCTTAATATAGGATAACATCAGAAGTAGACACAAAAAAGGCGTCCAAAATGGCATCCGCTAACACTTAATAAGGTATAATTCGGCTCTTAAATCACGTGGTGCCACCAAATCAATGTCAATTTGTTATTTGGTTGATCCCCCATAGTTCCAAAACAAGAAAAATTTGTTAATATAAGTTAGCATCGTAACTAGAAACAAAAATAGCGTCTAAAATGGCTTCTGCTAACACGTAGTAAGGTATAACTCGGTTCGCAATGCACAATAAAGCCACCAAATCAACTCTAATTTGTTATTTGGTTGACCCCCCCATAGATACCAAACAAGAAAAAATTGTTATTTCAGGTTAGCATATCGGAACTGAAAACAAAAATGGCGTCTAAAATGACTTGTGCTTTCTCGGTAATACGGTGTAATGTGGCTGTCGATGCCCATAGGGCTACCAAATCAGTGCCAATTTGTTATTTAGTTTGCCCCAACAGTCACCAAAATTGCAAAATTTGTTAACATAGGTTCACATCTGCTCTAGAAACAAAAATGGCGTCCAAAATGGCTTCTGCTAACACGTAGTAAGGTATAACTCGGCTCGCAATGCACAATACAGCGACCAATAAAGTGAGCATGTTTCAGATGCTTCAGATGATTCAGATGCTTGTGAAGCATCTGAAACAAGCTAAGTTGACCATGTTCGTTTAGAAAATGTAGCCAGCAAATGATCCATTTGTCAGACCCAGATGATAACGGGTGGAAATAAGATGATGAGTGTTTGCAGCCGCTGTGGTATGATGTGCCAGAGTTGCCTGAAGAGTCTTCACAAATGAGGAGTTAAGTTGGAAAAAGAAGGGTTGAGGCCATTTGCAACATTCTGGGTGGTAAAGGAATTGTAGAGAACAGTTGTGATTATAGTGATTAACAAATGCTTAGTCAACATATTAGCATGAAATGCCAACATTTCTGACTTAATAATAGATGTTTGGTATCGATTACAATTTTACTGTAATTCATTTAGTGCTAACAGAAGCCATTATGAATGCAACAATTATTGCTTTAAGCAACACCACTGTCCACACTTCGGAACTGTATACTTCATCGTAAATGTACCAAAAGTGTAAACTGCGTTTTGGCACTGAATTGGTGACTATATAAACTTTTATACCCGGATTATACCCTTATAAATCCTAAGATTAAGGCTATTTAAATCCAATGTTTGTTTTAAAGATGAAGCTAACTCATACTAACAAATTTTGCCATTTTGGTGACTGGGGGGGGGGGGGGGGTCAACTAAATAAGAAATTGGCATTGAATTGGTCGCTCTGCGTGAATTGAGAAATGAGTTGCACCTTATTACGTGTTAGCAGAAGCCATTTTAGATGCCAATTTTGTTCATTTTGCATGCCATTTTTATTTCCAGAGCAGATATTAACCTATGTTAAAAATTTTGCCATTTTGGTGACTGTTGGGGTCAACTAAACAACAACCTGGTGTTGATTTGGTGGCACCATGTGCATCAACAGCCAAGTTACACCTTATTTACGTGATAGCGGAAGTCATTTTGTCATCATTTTTATTTCTAGTTCCAATGCTAACCATGTACTAACAAATTTTTCTTGTTTGGTAACTATGACAGATCAACTAAATAACGAATTTGATTTGTTGGCTCTATGTGCATTAAGGGCCGAGTTATACCTTATTACATGTTAGCAGATGCTATCCTCGATGTGAATTTTTGCTTAGTTAATGGTGTTGTTTTGATGACGAGTTAGCAGAAGCCATTTTACTGACCCCTGTATTGGACCCGGAATTACAGTAACTCCGGATTCGTAATTTGCTTTGAAAGTGTCTGAAACAATCCGGAATTGTAGTAACACGGAGTTACCCAAATCTCTTGTCTAATTTGACAATAATATGGTTGCGGTTTCTGATGTTATATGTATAACCGCAGCGAGCGCGGCAAAACGAGCGAGGCAGGGACGTTATTTAATCATCAATAAAATCAGGAGTTACGGTAACTCCGTGTTACCACAATTCCGGATTATTTCAGACACTTTTAAAGCAAATTAAAAATTCGGAGTTATTGTAATTCCGTGTTCCACACACGGGCCATCATTTAAGAAAATCCCAGAATTAACGTAACTCCGTGTTGATACAATTCCGGCACCCCGATTTGGTGGCTCTATGTGCATTCAGAGACAAGTTATGCCTTATTACGAGATAGCAGAAGCCAATTTATACGCCATTTTTATTTCTAGTTCTAATGCTAACCTATATTAACAAATTTGCCTAGTTATGGGGACCAACTAAATAACAAACTGGAGTTGAGAGCAGAGTTATTCCTTATTACGTGTTAGCGGAAGCCATTTTGGACGCCTTCCTTGATTTTTGGGTAATCAACCATAATTATATGCAGTCTTACGCACTAGCAGCTATATTGGTAGAAATTACTAGAAACTGGCGCTGGGTGGGTTACAATTGGTGAGTTATATATCCTAATAAAGGAAATTTATTGCTTAAATAGGATCGTGGGATGCCATTTCGGGCGCCATCTTGGATTTCTGGGAAATGCGAATGTAGATCGCCAGGATGATTTAGATTCAGTAAATCAAAATACATCAGAAATGCTATAGCTAACAAATTTCCCCATAATAGCGTCAAAACTTGAGAAATCTACCTGTCTACTATGGATTCAATGATAGTTCACTTTGGATGAATAAAGCTGGCCACTAAACTACACCACAGAAAAGTAATTCTCCAGAATCATGAAATAGTTATTGAGATATAAATGTTTGAACTTCATGCTTTCGAGCAGTCATCTCAAAAGCATTTGTAATTCCTTAAATTCCGTAAAAGGCGCAATGAGTTGACCGTCAAACTTAGACATGGATTGTTACAATACAGTTTGGCTTAATTGGATGTCCACCGTTTTCTAAAATGTTGGAAAAATTATTTGGAACCAGCTTTTCCACGCCTTTTACTATACGATCACCGAACTTCGACGTAAGACTCATCGAATTAAACTAGTTATTTGAGCGTCCACTTAACCAGTCTTTAACGAAAACTCGCATGATGTTCGACTGAAAACTCTTGCCCTTCTGGGCGCGCCCCCCCCCCCTCCATTGCATATTACGAACAATTAATGCTGTCCGAGCTCGAAAACAGGTTCCAAATCTAAACATGTCCATAATCTGCGTGCGGCCCGATCAATACGAAATATGCAAATAAGCAATTAATATAACTTCATTCGGATTCATTCATTAAGTAAACTTTAATTGCTTGTTGATGGGAAAGTTCAAAAAGCATTGAGCGACAAGCTCCCTGATTTGAATGTTTGAATAAAGACTGTTTTTTTTCCTACTTGGCTCAGTTGAACCTCCAACGGAATTATTTCAGTTGCTCACGCTGTAATTAAAGTTCACTCGTTGTTTCATTAAAAAAAATAATAGTTACGAAAGCGGTCATATTGTTTATTACGCCTCTGGCCTTAACATTATTGATTATTTAAATAAATTAGGTCTTTTACAGATTCGTGGGAAAGGTGAATTTCACGTGTAATTAAAAATTGCTGGCGTTACACAGCTACGAATGTTCAACCGCGTAACAGTATTTTTAATTAGAGGCGTAGTGAAAATTACTATGTTTGAAGTACACTTTTGACCTTCGGCTTTTGTGATAATCTAACGAAAGCCGAAATTCTTGGCCGAGAAAGTAAAACGAGGCAGCTCCTCTTCCTGTCTGGACTTTGATTTGTGGGCCATTCATTTTACAGAAACGTTTAGAACTCTTGTTATGTGTACAGATGAACACCTATATGGAATTTTTTTTCACTGGAATTCAGGCCTTAGTTCCTTGCTCTGCCCAAATTCAGCCCAAACCTTGCTTTTATTCAATACCAATCAGAGGTATCATAAAGCTGCGAGGCGTGGAGAAATGTTTCATCAAAAAAGATTATTCGACTATTGTTGCAAAGTTTTACAGTTAAACAAAACGTGGAAGCACGGATCTAGAGATGATAATAATTTTGGAGGAGTAACTGTGCCATTATTCTTAGCGTAACGAAGGATGTGATAAATTATACTATAATTAACTGTATGATAAGACCTTGTTTTGACCAAGGATGGCTGCGATAAAAGATGCGGGCATCGCTTTTCTGTCTCTATATAAAAGCCGGAAATATACCAATCACATCGGAGAACTTTAATAAGGAAGTAAAACCAGGTGCTATTGTAAATCTTGTACGTATCTCGCCTTAAGGTCGCCTTAATCTCGCCTTAAGGCCCGTTTCATATTTCGATATCTCAGTTCAACTTATGTCATTGACTTTTAGTATCTTAAACACTATTTCCGTGGGTGTCATTGCTGTTATCCATTTATTCTGTATTGTAGTTAACACGTTATGCATGCGCTCATGATGCATTGCACATGTGTGAAGTTATAATGTAAAAACTCATCTGGAAAATAAAACCACTTGGAATCCAGCCTTTGGAAAGAAATCAACTCTCTCTCTTCATAGAATAAATTTCAGCCTTGGGAATTATGAGATCGTAAGTCTTTTCTGTCGAAGCCTAACCAATGATGTACATTTTCGAAGCCTATTCAAGGCATAAGCCCGTTCTATTAGGTTTTTGCTTGATTCTCTTTACGGGCCTAATATTTATTGATGTCTTGTCATTTTTCAGAGTCCACATAATTATATTATTTTACATCTGGCTGAATATGTAAGTATAATGTTTTGGTTATAGGAATAGCGTCAACCAACCCATGAGGTATCTAGGAACCCCATATCTAGATGTCTTGTCACGATCGTGCAAGTTGATGACAAACGGAATTGTTGATACCTTACCTCATGATTAGCGTCGCTGACACCGCCGTTATGGAATGGAACCCGGGAATCTTAAACTAGTTTTAAAACAGTGTTTAAGTTGTGGCCTTACACTCGAACTGAATTCTCCAGGGCTTGCTCGGCTCGCTAGGAATTATTTCTCCATTTTTTGAGCTTTTTCGAACAAGGTGCCGAAATACGGGATCGTACCAAGGACCATCAGATGGCAGCCAGGATATAACTGCAGCCACGAAGTGTTCAGCCTTCCTTTGAATATTTTGTAAAATTTTGGGGGCCTAAACACCGTTGCTAGGTTCGAAGTTCGCTAATACATGCGTAGACAGCTAAACACGCAATGGGTTTTAGATTGAGGATTTTCACATTAAAGTGGGCTGTTTTATTATTTCAAAAATCATTTTATTCAGATGAAACCAACATCAGTCATCGTTTGCCAACCACGCAGGATCTGAACACATGAACAACAAACTTTGCCTTCCAACAACGGAAAAAAGACAGTGGGGATTTTGCCTTCATACTTGTGCTGTTTATTACTGATGATGATCCCAACTGACTTGCCTGACTTGCAGTACGTATATCTGACTGCAATTAGTTGGGTAAGAAATGTTGCAAAGTTGGGAATCAATGACGAATTTAAACCGTGCTCAACATCAACTTTAGTTTCTACTCAAGAAACGAAACAAGTTTTCAAGAATAAACAGACTACTGTGCGTTTTGCGAAAAATATTCGAATATGTCCTCATCGTGCACAGAATCAATTCCCAACACAACTAGAAGGGGTACGTTATACAATAACGGAAGAGGCTTCAATTGTTTAAGAAAAGCACATACAAGCAAGCATTGCGAATTTACAATGAGTGTCGCTCCTGCAACAAAAATCACCACACACTGCTTTGCCCAGAGAGAGATTCCAAGGTTTTCCTAAGTCTAAAGTGCCAAGGAAAGCTCTAGATTCATCTCAAATATACCCAACCCAAAAAGGTAGTAGAATTCCCGGTTGCATCAGCCAGTTGTCATCCCAACACATCTATACATAATGTCAACAACATGTCTGTATTGCAGTAGTTGCGTTTATGAGTATAGGGAAAACGTGATATGGGAGACGGATGTACACCATGCTTTTTGCTACATTTGTATTTGGCTACACCTGCCTTTTGCCACATGTATTTGGCTACCTCAAATTTGCATTTGGCTATACCTGCCTTATGCTACCTCCACCTGCAGGATGGGCTAGAATGAGCATTTTACTACCTCCGACCTGCTCACCTCCTGGACGGTGGTGTAAAATGCATCTCATGCTACCTCCCCACATCCTGGAAAAAAGAGAAAGTTGACCCCTTGCTCCAACCTGTTTATCACATCTCTGGCCTTAACATTACCGATTATTTAAATATATTAGATATTTTACAGATTCGTGGGAACGGTGAATTTTACGCGTAATTAAAAATTGCTGGCATTACACAGCTATGAATGTACAACCACGTAACAGTATTCTTAATTAGAGGCATAGTGAAAATTAATGTGCTTGAAGTACACTTTTGACCTTAGGCTTTTGTGATAATCTAACAAAAGCAGACCCAAATTCTTGGCCCAGCAAGAAAACGAGGCAATTCCTCTTCCTGTCTGGACTTTGATTTGTGGGCCATTTATTTTACAGAAACGTTTAGAATGCTCGTTATGTGTAATGATGAACACTTACGCGGAATTTTTTTTTTACTGGAATTCCGTCCAAAGTTCCTTGCTCAGTCTAAATTCAGTCCAACCCCTGCTTTTATTCAATCTCAATCTGAGGTATCATAAAGTTGTGAGGCATGGATTATCAAAAAGATTATTCGACTATTGTTGTAAAGTTTTACATTTAAAACAAAATATGGAAGGACGGATTAAGTGATAATACAAATTTTGGAGAAGTGCCGTTATTCTTAACGTAACGAAGGATGTGATAAATTATACTAAAATTAACTGCATGATAAGACTTTGTTTTAATCAAGGATGGTGGGGATAAAAGATGCGTGCATCGCTTTTCTATCTCTGTATAAAAACCGAAACTACCAATTACATCGGATAACTTTCACTTAAAGGAAATACACCAGGTGCTATTGTAAATCGTATATGTTTTCTAGCCTTAAGGCCTGTTTCATATTTCGATATTTCAGTTCAACTTATGTCATTGATTTTTAGTGTCTTAAACACTATTTCTGTGCGGGTCGTTGCTGTTCTCCATATATTTCTGTATTGTAACACTTAACATGTTAGGCGTGCGCTCGTAATGCATTGCGCATGTGCGAAGTTTTAATGATAAAATTAACCTAGAAAATAAAACCAGTTGGGATCCAGCCTTTTACAAGAAAGCATCTCTCTCTTTTCGTGGAATAAATTTCAGCCTTGGGAATTATGAGGCCTTAAGCCTTTTCTGTCGAAGCCTAACCAATGTTGTACATTTTCGAGGCGTGTTCAAGGCCTAAGCCCTCCCCATTTTAATAGGCCCTTGCTTAATTCTCTTTACGTGCCTAATATTTATTGATGTTTTGTAATTTTTCAGAGTCCACATGACATTATTATCTTATATCTGGTTGAATATGTAAGTATAATGTTTTGGTTTTAGGAATAGCTTCAACCTAACCCGAGAGGTATGTGGAACTCCACATCCCGATGACTAGTCACGATCGTGCATGTTGATAACAAACGCAATTGTTGATACCTTACCTCATGATTACCGTAACTGACTGCCGTCGTTTTAGAATGGATTCCGGGAATAGCCCGTCAGCTTCAGGGTAACCTAGTTTTAAGATAGTGTATAAGTTGTGGCCTTACAATCGAACTGAATTCTCAAGGGATTTCTCGGCTCGCTAGGAATTATTTCTCCTTTTTTTGAGCTTTTACAGATACGGTGACGAAACCCGGGTTGGAACTAGGGACCATTAGATGGAAGCCGGGATATATAAACAAAGCAACGAAATGTTTAGCCTTCCTTTGGATATTTTGTAAAATCTATGGGGCCTAAGCTCCGATGCTAGGTCCGTAGTTTGCTAATACATGCATAGACAGCTAATCACGCAATGGGTTTTAGAGTGTGGATTTTCACGTTAACGTGTGCTGGTTTATCACTTCAGAAATCATTTGATTCAGATGAAGCAACACACCAATTATCGTCTGCCAACCATGCAGAATCTGAACACATCAATGACAAACTTTGCCTTACAACAATAGAAAAAAAGACGGTGGGGATTTTGCCCCTCAGTATACTTGTACTGTTTGTTACCGATGATGATCGCAACTGCGTGACTTGCAAAAAGTATCCTACTGTGATTAGGTGGGTAAGAAGTGTTAAAAAGTTGGGAATCAAAGACGAATTTAAACCGTGTTCGACATCAACGTTAATTTCTACTCTGGAAACGAAACAAGTTTTCAAGATTAAACAGACTACTGTGTGTTTTGCGAAAAATATTTGCATATGTCCTCATCGTGCACAGGATCAGTTCCCAACAAAACTAGAAGAGATGCATTATGCGATAATGGCAGAGGCTTCAATTGTTTAAAAAAGCCCATACAAGCAAGCATTGCGAATTTACAAATGAGTGCCGCATTTGCAATAAAAATCACCACACACTGCTTCGCCCAGTGAGAGATCCCAAGATTTTCCTTAAGTTTAAAGCGCTAACGAAAGCCCTACTTTCAGCTCAAATATACCCTACCAAAAGAGGTAAAACTTCAATTATTTTGTGGTTGATGTGTAGTGGAAGAGGTAGTGGAATTGCCGGTTGCATCAGCTATAGTTGTCATCCCAACACATCTATACATAATGTCAACAACATGTCTGTATTGCAGTCGTTGCATCTATGAGTAGAGGGGAAATGCGATATGGAAGACGGACATACAACATGTCTTTTGCTACATTTGTATTTAGCTACATCTGCCTTTATCCACATGTATTTGGCTACCTCAAATTTGCGTTTGGCTATACCTGCCTTATGCTACCTCCACCTGGAGAATAGGCTAAAATGAGCATTTTACTACCTCCGACCTGCTCTCTTCTAGACGGTGATATAAAATGTTCCTCTGCTACCTCCCCATATCCTGGAGACAAGGGAAAATTGGCCTTTAGTACCAACCTACTCTCCATCTGGACGGTGGTGCAAAATGCGCCTCTTGCTGCCTCCCCACATCCTGGAAACTAGGGAAAATTGGCTCCAGCTCCAAATTGCTCGCTATCTGGACGGTGGGGTAAAATGTTCCTCTTGCTACCTCCCCACATCCTGGAAACTAGGGAAAATTGGCTTCTAGTTCCAACTTGCTCTCCATCTGGACCGTGGTGTAAAATGCACCTCTAGCTACTTTCCTACTTCTTGGAAACTACACTGTAAAAACTAAGCATCTTAAAATTCGTAAGATGCATCTGAAATTCAGTCGTTTCGTTGATGAGCCTCCTGATAACCGTAAAACCATCTTAATTTAAGATGCAATGGATCTGTGATTTGAAGATTTAAGACACCACCAGTTTAAGATGCGTCTTAATTTCAGACGTGTTTCATTTAAAATGCCATTAAACGTAAGATGCGTCTTATTATCAGATGGAAAACACGCGAAATAAATGTTTTAAGATGTTTAGCAGTTTAAGACGACATAGTTTTCAGTTGCCAAATTCATCCAGTGTATAAGATGGCACCAATTTCAGATGTCCACGCAGTTAGATGGTTTATTTTTAAGTTGGAAAAGAGAGGAAGTTGGAAATTTGTAAGATGGCAATTATTTTAAGTGGGGAAACTGGCAAAGACGGGAACATTTTAAGATGTCAACCTATGTTAAGCTGCAAAACGGGCAAAGTTGCTAAATTTTTAAGATGGTAATTTTTAAAGTTGTTAAACAAGCAAAAATGCCATCGTTTTAAGACGGCACAATGTATTACATCAGAAACGTAGTGAAGTTGTCAACATTTTAAGGGGGCAGTTTACTGAGTTGGAAGTTGTAGTGTTTTAGATGGATAAATTATTTTTGGTCAACACAACGCACAATATTATTTGGACCTTGTGAATTACTTCTATTAAAACTCCACTCATTGTTATTAAATGCAAACAGGAATTAAACAAAAAAATTACTTTTACTCCTGTTTTCAATATTTGTTCCGAAAATAGCACATAATGAATTGACGTACAGAACCATGCATACAATAACACATTAAAAATGCATAATTACTTTTACATTAATTATAATAAATACACAGCTTAGACCAAAAAAATACTCATCTCCTAACCCCCCCCCCCCTTCCCCTTTTTCCACCCGACTAACACCAACCTCATACCGCCGGTTTCCTTTTCATACAGATGATGTTGAAAAGAATGCCTTCAACATCATCGTAAAGATGCCTAGGCTGTCAGATTTCAACAGCTAATATTATAAACAAATGAAAATAAGATGGTTGCGTTTAACAGGCGTGATCGTAATGGGATGTCAGCATGTAAGATGCCAGATACGTAAGAGGCCTACCAAAGCATCTGCCTTTAAGATGCCGAACTGCTAAGATGGCGAATACATCTCTGAAACGTCATTGCTGATTTATCCTACTTCGAGTGAAAACAAATATTACGCTAATCCAAAGTGAACTGTAGTCACCTTCTTAAAAAATCAAATGGTCTTATTCTTTCTACAGTCTATGGATAACCTAACCGAATGCTAAGACATCTACATAATTAACGAAAGTAGCAAACTCTTTTGACTTCCATAACGATTGTAGACGCTGCGTTACGCTGGGGTGGGTAAATAACAAAATTCCACATTCACTCCGAACTCCTTTTTAACACGATGTTGTCTTAAGTTGGACTACAGTCAAGTTATAAGGACTCAGATGTCTTGTGATTGAGAAGTCATATTCATAAGCTGCTTTGTATCTCAGATGCCTAGGCTGTCAGATTTGAACAGCTAACGTTATAATAAATAAAATAAAATGGTCGAGTTTGCTAGACGTCATCGTTGTGAGATGTCAGCATTATAAGATGCCGGATATGTAAGATGCCTTTTTTTAAGATGCCAGATACGTAAGATGCCTACTAAAGCATCGGCCTTTAAGATGCCAAACTGCTAAGATGGCGAAAACATCTTAAAAACGGATGCAAAATTTTAAGATGCTTAAGCATCTTTCTTTAAGACGGCAATACCGTCTTACTGTAAGATGCCAAAAACGTCTTAAAAACGGATGCAAATTTCACATCTTAGTTTAAGATGCTTATTTTTTGCAGTGTAAGGAAAATTGGCCCCCAGGTCCAACTTGTTCACCATCTGGACTGTGGTGTAAAATGTGCCTCTTGATACCTCCCCACAACCTGGAGACTAGGGAAAATTGGCCTCTAGTTCCAATTGGACGGTGGTGTAAAATGCATCTCTTGCTACCTCCCCACATCCTGGAGACTAGGGAAAATTGGCCTCTAGTTACAACTGGACGGTAGTGTAAAATGTGCCTCTTGCTACCTCCCCACATC
>JAHWFP010030570.1:8088-26933 GCA_023313725.1 Lithobius niger
GCCATTGACATTAACTCCCCCCCCCCCCCCGAATCTCGCACGACAGCCTTCTGTTTATGGTTGGTGACCCCTTTTTAAGCACTTACGTTTCACTTGAGTGACGTGACCCAGATTCAGACTGATGAACCAGTCCACCACCACATCACTGCCATATCGGTAAATTTGGTATGGGATTTGATGACTTATTTCCAATTTACCTTATATTATTTACAACAATTTGTGTCCTTTACTTTAAATTATGGCAAAAATTATACTTTTTAAAATTGAGATTAAATATTGTTAAAGCTACAGCAAAGACACGAAAAAGTGATTTAAAAAATATTAAGATCCGTTTTTATCTTTGACAATGGGGGTGAGTCATTTCAACGTACTGCTCCACGACTAAGAGGCAACGCTGCAACCCTGATTCTGTCTTCATCAACAATTAAGCAAAATTTGTTTCTAGATCAAGCATCTGCTGCGGATTACCTGAAAGAGTTTGTTCTCCTCAGGTTCGTCGTACAAACTCGTGTAGACATGGACAGGGCTGCCAGAAATTAAGGGCGCATTTTGAATAGTCGTTCCATTTATCATCGGTGCTCGCCCACCTGGCTGGACACCTAAAAACAAATTGCAGTATTAAGGATGCAGCCTACCTTGAAAAATAACACTAACATTTTAAAGAAACGCAATTAGCTGGTAATATTATAATTTTTAAGTGAGCGTCAGCAGCAGCATTAGCAAACACTGGCACGAATAGTAGGGCAGCGTAACCATAACAATGGCAAACGCACAACAGTGGCATCCATAGTAGACAGGATAGCATAACAATGACAACAATAGTACTAAATGAATTTTTTTTAATTAGATAAAGTCTAGAACTGAAATGAGTTGAATTTAGAGGCCTGAAGAAAGGTAAGGAGGGTTGAATTGGGAATTGGCATAATATCCCACACAAAAATAAGAGATAAAATTAGGAAGAGATGAGGAGGGAACTATAAGTTTGGGCTTTTTACTATACGTGAATAAACTTTTTTCACCAAAGGAACGGGTGGGGGAGGTTATTGGTGGGACAAGAGATTTTTTTTAAATTAAAGACTAGAGCTGAACTGAGTTGAATTTAGAAGCCAGCGTGCAGGCAACCCATGTGAGCATCCTATATAAGATCTTGTAATATCCTTTAAGTTCTTACAGGGGTCCTACAAGATCTTGGTACTAGATCCTGTAGGATCCGGCCAGATCCTGAAGGATCCTGCAGGATCTCGTACCAAGATCCTACAGGATCTTGCATAAGATTAGGTGCAAGATCCTATAAGATCTTGGTACAAGATCCTGCAGGGTCTTACAGGATCTTATCAGGATCCTACAGGATCTTTTACCAGGATCTTACAGGATCTTGTAAGTTTTGCTCTTCCTGTAAGAACTAAAAGAATCTTAAAAGAACTTAAAGGATCTTAAAGGATCTTACATAGGATGCTCACGTGGGAAGGCACAGCAAAGCTAGTAGGGTTCAATTGGTATTAACAACATATATTCCACACAAAAATAAGAGGTAAAAGGAGGAAGAGATATAGAGGAGGAAACTTAGTTCGGGCTTTTTTTTACTATAGGTAAATAAACTTTTCACCAAAGGAACACAAAAGTGGTAGAGGGGGAAGAGTGCGGCTTTTCACTAGTTTGTTATAAACGAATAAAACAATGGAACCAACACTGCGAACAGGTAAGGGTGGCATGTGAAAAGCAATAATGACAAAACAGTTATATGTTTTATGATGAGCTCGGGCACTCAACCCAGATCTTTGAATTTGCTTTCCTTTTCACGAGACTATGCTAACTCAAAACTATCAAAACTGCTGCTAACTTGCCGCATCTATTAACATTAGTATAAAGTACAGCAGCGTGTGTGCTCTCATAATCGAATACAACAAACTCAGCCCAACAAATCACTCACTAAGCATTTTTTTTTTTTTTTTTTTAGTTATATAAACAAATGCGGTGTCGTACAATCGAAAGCAAAGGAGTCTCCTCAATTATACGATTTGTTTCAAATGTTTCACAAATGTATCCTGTCCCCCTACTTGTTGATTTAGAATCACAACTAAATAAATTTGGGCAAGTCGTTCCAGGATTAAATTATGCCTGTAGGGGAGAGGTTATTGGTGGGACAAGAGATTTAAAAAAAATTAAAGTCTATAACTGAACTGAGTTGAACTTAGAGGCCAGAAGGAAGGTAAGGCACAGCAAAGGCAGGAGGGTTGAATTGGCGTACACAGTGTAATATCCCACACAAAAATAAGAGATAAAAGGAGGAAGAAATATAGAGGAGGGAACTTAGTTTGGGCTTTTTTGTGGGACTCTCAAATGTCAAAATAATCAGATATCATCATTAATATCAGATATTGATCACGAAAATGTTGACTCTCAATTCAGGCATGCTCATTCCCAGCGCTATCTCGACATGGTCTGAGATCCAGCAGAAAAACAGTTTTCCGCTGGCAAGTCAAGTGGGAAAGCAAAGCTTGGATTCGCTGTGTGAAGGGTTCGGAGGATTGTATGATGCCAAGGACTCCAGGGCATTCACACAACCACTGAAGATGATAAAATGCGTGACCTGAAAGTCAAGGATCCATTCAACCAAGTGCCAAAAGCTCTGCCGAAAACAAAGAATAGCCAGTTGAAAGGCGATGGGAAACAGTCACCCCCTCATGCACACAAGCACATGCCACGCCACCTTCGACTTCGAACCATCAGTGCGTAGCCACTGATATCTGGTGTACTGGTCACACAGCTACCGGACTCCTGCAAGTACCTTGTGGGTAGAGTGAAACGTTTTGGGAGGCCCACCAGATGAAATGTGAAAATGCCACTTGGGACATGCCAAGAGCCACTGGCAACTCCCCAAGCTTCAAGACATGGGGCACTTGAAAAGCAACCTCCCGACAGGACTGCTGGAGCCTACGACGGAAATCACCTTTAACCACCCCGTGCCTGCCAACCCGCATCTGCCAACCGTAGGCAAAGCAGAACTGGATTGCACAGCACGCAGCCATATAGACACAAGTTTGATAAGGAGCCTGGTGAACCCTGTGTGTGCCAATTTGTAACAAAGCTTTTTCTGATAAGTTGACTTGTTCAAAGGGTTCAACGGATTTTAGCAAGCTTTAACCGCTACTGGTCATCTGTCCGACGAAGCCCTAAGACCCTACGTCTGCAGCACCTGGATCCCCAAGTTAACTCGAGTTACTTTTAAACAATGCTTTTGGTAAGTTAATTTTTGGCTGCGTTTGATTAGAAACTACTGTGACCGGCTAGGTGGCACACAAATAATCCTAAACCTGTGCTGCTACAATGGTGCACCTGCAAAAGTTTACGTTGCTTGTGAAAAGTCACGGTAATTGATAAAGCCTAATTCGATTACAACTATAACCAATGCTATAGGAATTTTTAGTTGTAATCGAATTAGGCTTTATCAATTACCGTGACTTTTCACAAGCAATGTAAACTTTTGCAGGTGCACCATTGTAGCAGCACAGGTTTAGGATTATTTGTGTGCCACCTAGCTGGTCACAGTAGCTTCTAATCAAAGGTAGTTACATTGTTTCTTAAAAAGGATGTTAGACCCGTTCAAAGTTTGGTAAAAAGAAACATATTGCCCTTGTCCGCCATAATGATCTGCTGATAGGTGATTTTTGAGCGACTTTATCTCTAACACCTTCCTTGGCTAAGGCCTCCGACAAATTTCTTCAGTCTTTGGAATGTGTTGAGAAAGAGTCGCTCAAAAACCATTTACCAGCGACTAATGTTGCAAAGGAAAGGCAATCTATGACTTAATCTCTGTCTAAAAAAAACATGAAGCTAAACAACTGACCTGCTGGAGGCAACTTAGTTTTTAGGATGACTAAGTCTGGTAGTTTCCATTTCTGCAAGTCTTCGTCCCAAACCGCTTCCGATTTCACTTTGTCTAAATTACTAAAATTGCAGTCCCTACGTATGCAGGGCTGTATCTTGTCCAACAATTGCTGAAGCAACTTGACTTGTTGATCTTGACGACGAATCGTTTCAAGGTAATCAACTCGGTCGGCTTCAAATTCGCTGTGCAAATCCTTGATTTCCATTTCAAGACCTTCATTCTAAGCGAGAGTGTTGAAAAAGCAACATTATACCATAGTATTTAAAAGCTATTAAAACCAATCAATAAAGTGGCGTTTTCAGTCACTGAATATAAATAAAGCATTTCAGAGGGACTTTTATTTTTCAAATAAACACAGATATATTATAATGTGTTGGTGATTAAGGTAACACTAAACTAGAGCTGAAGACTGCGTGAAACAACAAAACAATCAGCAAAACCCCAACGTTTTGAAGTCATTTGCTCGACACGAATTTTTTGGTTTTCAAGCGTAAAATATTCAAAGAGAAGAAATTATCAGCAACAAAGCATCGCTGAGAGAGGGGAACATCATACTACCATGCTCACCTAGGAAATCTTGATTAGGGTTAACTCTGAAAGTAAAGTGGTTTTTGTAAGACACGACCCCTAAATAGTAGTAACTGTAGCACAGGGCTCAGTGGTCCCATCATATAAAAACAGGTCGTTTCCTGCAGACCTCACTTCCACTACCCCGTTTCATGCTGTTTTTACCTTTGAGCCTAGTTTTGCATACGTTGACAGGGGTATTATGATGTCGCCCCTTTTAATGATGTTTTTGTGGTGTTCTTTTTTTGTTTCTCGTAAGTATTTTACATCTGAAAACAGTGTTATTTAAGTAACACCGAAGAGCCGAGTTTTTATTATTGTTTTTCTTGTTATATGCACTCTTTTAGCTCAAGTTTTATGTTCATGAACATTCATGCACTTTTTCTCCACGTGTTGATTATGCCGTTACCAACTTTGCTGCTGTTAGAGGATTCACCTGCTCAGTCATTACGACTCTGTATGGGTAAACTTTAGTTTGAATTTACATGGTAAGAGCCCGGTTGGAAGGTAGTAAGCCCCAGAGGGTTAGTATGTTTGGTCAGTACCTCTGAAGGTAGTATTATAGCGGGGATGACTGTAGTCGAAGTTGCTTCTGTTTTTTTTATTTTAATATGATGCTGTAGAGTGGCTTAATTCATATTTTTTGTTTAGTTTGTAGATTATTTAAGCGGTTTTTTTGTTTGCAAGTGAGAACGACCCTTAGGGGTGACTATTCTGAAGTCTCTAGTCGACAATTGATTAACCTTTGTAATTTCGTGCAATAAATTTTCTTTGTTGCTGAAGAACTTGTACTATTTTTCACCTAATTAATTTGTTAACCCTTACACCCACACAGGCATATCGGTGGATGCTATGCAGGTATAGACATAAACTAATGAAAGTTTTTATGGATTTTAGAACTAAAATATATACATTATATTTAAATTGTATTTAACTTTTATACTGCAGCAAAGCTTTCCTGCTATGTTCTGTAATGTGTGCTAATACAGGTATAAGGCTTAATTCTTTTTTTTTAAAAAGACAACAGACAACAGTCGATCACGGACATCTCAACATGCAGGACAGGCTCCAGACAGTAAGTGACAGCCACTGTGATCTAATTACAATAGTGAACGATTGATTAAACGGATTGATTAGAAGGACAGAGCTAAGTATCAATATCATGGCCTGTAGAATATCTGAGTGAATATATAAGGAGTGTGAAAAAATACTGATGTTGAAAATACGGTAGCCGTCATTACTCTGATTGGTCATTTTAACAATACGATAGTTCAGGAAACAAAACGCACAATTTCAAAACACTAGAATACTTTACCAGTATTCTGCAAATTTTCTACAGACTTGACACTTGTCTGCCTTCAGCCAGCACGATTTCTAAAACTTTTTTCTACTGCATCGTCTCAATGGGAATCACTTTTTGAACTTAGTGCTCGCGTCTGGCATGGCCTCCTGTATTTGTTGGGCACGTTGTTCCAACAATTGGAAAGCAGTTCGTTGAACTCTTCTCTCCAGAGAAAACGGATTCCTGGGCTTGAGGGGCTTGTGCTTTCATTAGTGTTGCGGTTTTTTCTCACATGCTGCTGGATTGCTAGTGATTCTAGTACTCGAAGGTGTTTATCGAATGGGACATTCGACTTAAGCAATGTGACAGTTCTTTCCCACCCGATTTTATGCTTTTTCTCCATATAGGTGGTTGGAGATGCTACTTTCAGTCACTTCATTTCATGCGTCAGCCATATGCTGCTTAACCCTTGTTCAGACCCCCTTTCTCTTCTCAGCGATCTAAACAGCATCGGACCCAAGATACAAACACCACAGAGTGTGTTTATGGAGTTCCATGTGATGGGTGCGATGCTGTTTACATCCATGAGACGAGAAAGGGAGTCCTAACGAGCGTTAAGCACCATGCGGCTAACACACGAAATGAAATGAGTGAATTCAGCATAGCAACCCACCAAGGTGGGGGGGGGGGGGGGGCACAAAGAGTAAAATTGGATGGGAAAGAACTGCCAGATTGCTTAAGTCAAATGTCCCTTTTGATAGACACCGTCAATTACTGCAATCACTAGCCATCCAGCAACATATGAGAAAAGCCGAACACTAATGAACACACAAGGCCCCTCAAACCCAGGAATCTGTTTTCTCCTGAAAAAAAAATTCAACGAACTGCTTTCCAATTGTTGGAACAACGTGCCCAACAAATACAGGAGGCCACGCCAGGCGCGAGCGCCAAGTTCAAAAAGCGATTCCCATGGAGACGATGTCGTACAAAAAATTTTTTTAGAAATCATAGTGCCTGATGAAGACAGACGAATATCCGGTCTGTCGAAAATTTGCAGAATACTGGTAAAGTATTCTAGTGTCTGAAATTGTGCGCATTTGTTTCCTGTACAAATTGCTAAAACACTGATATCACAAACACATCTCAGAATCTGATTATATTAGTGTTTTGTACATTTAATACCGTGAGGACACTAAGGAATGCTCTAGGTGGAAACGGGAAATGCTTTTTGCTTACCTTCTTTTTAGCTTTCTTGAGCAACTCTGTTTTGGCTTTGAGTTCTTCTTGGATATTGTCGTATACTTTGAGCAATTCTAGGTCATCATCGTTAACTTGGTGAAGGGCTTCTGCATAGTGAAAATAAATATGACTTAACAAAAATAAACTGAAAACATAACAAGGTAAAAGAAAGTATTTATAACAATAATTTTTTTTGTTCAGAAAAATGTACACTGTATGTCACAATAATGAACAGGAAACATGTTTACTTAAAAATATTCAGTAGATAAAGAACGGCATCCACCTTCATCAGACGCTTCAGGTGAAGGTGGACGTCGTCCTTTATCCAACGAAACTGTAAGCGGACATTGAAGTTTTGTTGTTCATGTTGTGGCTTAGTGTAAGTTTTTCTGAACATTGTTGTTAACACGCCACAATAATTCCAAACACCGATTACCGGTTTTCGCTAATAATTTTTTTATTGTAATGGAAAAATGCGCATACGTGTACAAAGTCTTCGACCTTGTATGTGCTGTAAAATTGTTGATAAATAAGTATGTTGATCAATATGTGAGAACATAATTACAAGTAAAAATACTGTTTAAATCTTAAGTATTTGCATCAGATGTCTGACATACTATGTTAAAAATAGTAAAGCACAATCTTTAAAATTTTCTAAATTTTTTAAAAATACACAATAAAAACAGCTATTTAAAAATATTAACTAGTTTTTAAAAGCAAACTAGCATTCAGTTTGAATTCAGTTTGAATTTAACAGACTCCCAGATAATAACATGCAATTTTTTAAAAAATGTAAAAATTAAGGTAATAAAATATAAAGTTATGTATTATTATTTTTCATGGAAGAATTTGGCGTATAAGGAACTTAAGTTTCAGTTCGTTTTTTAAAATAATGAAATTAAATATTTGTAAAATATTATCCGAGAGACTACTGAATATATTTGGGACGTAATAACTATTTCTTCTTCTATATTCATTTCTCTGTGGCGTAACGAGTAGTGAAAAGTTTCAAAATGTTTGTTAAGTAAAAAAAAATCTCAGAATAACAACATAATTCTTTAATTGCTTTACCTTTAAGATAACATTTTTGCGTATATTTCATTTGTGGATCCCTCAGCATTAGACAACATTTTTATAATCCTGTAATTTTTTGTTGTAAACGATCCAGCAAATATGAAGCCGTAAGTCCATAAAGTTAAATTGCTTATCTTAAATTACTCTGTATCCACGCGAGTTGATTTTTATTTATTTATTTACTTTTTTTTGTGTGTTGATGTAGTTTCTTAATTGGTACAAGTTTGGCATTTTTTTTGTCTCAATTTAAAAATAAAGTTGTCATAGTTATTATTTAAATTCAAGGATTTATCGAAGCTTACGCCTAGGTAAACTGCACTGTGTTCATCATTAACAGCATACCAATCAAATCAGCTTCTGAATTTAGATCACCCGTTACATAATTACATCTGTCAGAGTGAAGATAGGTAAGCCGATTTAGATTATTATGATATGTCCCTTAATTTATGATATGTCTACTGTATAGTAATAATGTTTACAATGTGCGCGCATCAATGATGTAGACTGTTAATTTGTTTTATGTAAGTAATGGGTTTATTACTTACATAAAACTTATACGAGTAATAAGAGTGAAAAGACCAAAAGCCTTAAATAAATAAATATATACATATCGCTGTAAATTATTCAGTATGTCTCAGAAGTTCTGAACTAGGATAGGCCTATATGATATAGGCCTATACAGTGTAGGCCTATATGGTATAGGCCTATACAGTGTACGATGTACGCGATGTACGCCTATACCATATTAAGCCTAAGGTGTACAAATCAGCAAACTATGAGCAAAAATGTCGTCCACAATAGGCGTTCGGTCCCAGTAAAACCCAGGACTCGAACTCAAGGCTTTCCTCTGGGTGTAATATAGGCCTATACCATACGCCTATGTATACTCCTATACCATATAGGTCTACCTGGATCAGGACTTCTGAGATACACTGTATAAAGGAAGAAGAAATTAAGCCCAACAGCAAAAATCATACACTAGAAATAACTTAGTACAGTAAGCCTCCTTTATGCACTTCCGTTTCGTCGGAATGGCATAACCCAGGTTCGGACTGGCAACCCAGTTCGTCCCCAGTTCACTGGCGTAGTGCCGTTTTGCTAGTGGAGGAGTGGCTATAGGGATGATGGTGCTATGTGAGTGATTTGGAGACGAATTGGGTTGCCACTTCGAATCCGGGTTGCCACTATCACAAAACGAAAGTGCATAAAGGTGGCATACTGTACTACATTATTTCTAGTGTGTAATTTTCAATGATTGGCAGGATTTCCTCTTTCCTTTACTACAAGTCTTGTCAATCCCAGGTACAGGTATACAAGAATTAAATACAATGCTAACATACTCAAAACATAGTCGTAACTAAAAATGAATAGAGCGTAATAGTTGCAATCAGTGCAAAAATATGAACTGATCATGGGAATAAATTTGCAGAGAAGTGAAAGCGTGTTAACTTGCTTAAGAGTAGTTCTACCAAAGATGCTTTCTTTGTATAGAATAAATGTAGGGGTGATAATTGTTTTAAATGATTGGTAAACTATTCCATTGGGCCATGGCCCTGTTACTATAATTATTATACTGTGACAGCTTCGTTCTTTGGTAAGCCACCTAGGTCTTCTAGCTGTTTGGAATTGGTAATTATGTCAATTATGATTGTATAGCATACCTCAAGATTGTCTTGTATAAAATTACTGAAGGTTTTGTATGTGATCATTCAGCTATTTATATGCCATACATTTGCAAATCAAATAGATTCATCAAAATATTTATGTTTGCTTAAAATATATGAGTTGGGATGATCCATTACTGAAAAAGTATCAGAAGAGATGGCTGAACTACTCAACCCGATACTCAAAAACTCCTGTGATTCAGCGTTTGTTAATTAGACCAACTAACGAACTCCTGGTTTTTGGGTCCCTATCACACCCAGTACCTATTACACCCAAGCTATCCCACACACTAGCTACCACTCCCAAACTAGCATATCTCAAAGCTATTACACCCGATGACTATCACTTCCGAGCTCCCACACCCAATAGCCATCACACCCTAATTATCGCACCTAGCTATCATACCCGACAGCTGTGCCGTTGTACTATTTCTAATAATATTACTTATCACCCAATTTCACGATCTCAGTCCTCCTATAACAATGGAACACGACGATATTGCAACAATGGTTTAGGACTGAGAAGTAAAAGGAAGAGTGATATCGGATATCACGCCTATTCTTGGATATCACGCCTGCTTATGAATTTAAGATCATCACGCTTGCTCCAGATGTTAAAAAGGACGTTACAGTCTCGATTAAAATTAACAACCGCACCGTGAAGAGCATGTTTTGCTTAAACCAGAAAAAATGCTTTCGTTTTTCTGAGTATTTTTTCTTGTAGCACGAAAACATTACACTGAACTGTAAAGGTTATTTACGATTCAGTACCGTGGCAACTCAGCGCCGAACAGCCCCTTTCAAACAACTTGTAAAAAAAAATTAAGAGCAGTTGTCTGAAGGGGCTGCTCGTCGTTGAGTTTTCGCAGTATAAACGGTGATGGGGTACTTCAGAATCAAGTTACAATCAAAAAACAAGAGCACAGAACCCTTCACGAAGCAAGGGATAACAATGCTGTCAACAATGACATCTTTGTCGCATTGTCGACCTTTCTAAGCAAAAGAACGTCAGCACGATTCATCCTTTGTTGTGTGCGTGCTATACTATTGTTGTCGAACTGAGATCGTGAAATTGGGTGATAAATAGGTTATCGGCCACTTTCCTCGGAGAGATACAACAATGGCTCGGCTCTGCGGGCCTCGACATTGTTATATCTCACTCCTCGGAAAGGTGGCTGATAACCTATTCGTATTTAGGTTTACTGTGTTTAAATTGTATAAGGTGAGAAAACTGCATCTGTATACGTAATGCGTAGTAAGAGACAATATTTTACTGAAGGTCCACTGAGCTCTTGGTAAGCAAGTAATCTGTGCAGTTTGATTCTTCCCAATGGTCGATAACAGACACAGTGACACATATGCATAGCGTGCTCTTCTGTCAACGAGGAATTAAGTGGGCATTTCTCAAAATCTAACAGGTATCAGAACTAATAGGTGTTGTGGGATTCCTACTTGATTGTACAGTAGCAAAGACGGACTTCATTCATGAATTCCGGCAATTAGCATTAAATCCTGGTTATGCCATTCACTTTAGGGCTTAGTCCGATGGATGTGAAATCCGCGAGTTTGACCTGCATAGCCAGACACACCCAAAAATTCTAATATACAGAACAGATTTTGGATATTTATCTGCAATTTAACTATAAATGTTAACTTCCTAAATCAAAGGGATTTTCCATGATTGGCACATTATGAATGTTGTAACGGTCCTACTAGGCTCTATATAGCAGTGTCATTGGTGTGTGGTAACAGACCCTAACCCTTGACCAAAGGAACATAGCCAGGTAGGCACTCGTTATGATTTGATTAAGAGGGCTGATTCTAGAAGCATCTAAGAAGGGTGTCTTAATACCCAGAATATGTTTCATGGATTCTGGTAATTTTTAGATAGTTCAATATGTTGTTTCTGATTCCCAGAGGGTGAGTTTGAATGTGTGGGCAGCCTAAGAGCAGCTTGCTGTATAAACGCTTGCACATCCACTCACATCACGTTTAGTGATATGTAACTGACACTTTAGATCAACTTGGATATATTATGGATAGCAATACCGCAGAATATCATTCTGTATCATCCATCCACTCATTCGACAATATTCCTGTAGCCAACCATTAGACATCATGGCGACAGAATTGGACTGTATGCTTATAATATAGTATATTCCACTATGGTACTTATTTACTACCGTTAGAATGCACATTGATATACTCCTGACATAAGCGAAAACTCTCATTTCATGCAAAAACTTGCCTTTCAGATTTCGCAGTCGTTTCTCAGCTGCTTTTTTCTTACGAAGACGCTTAGCTTTGAGCCCTTCGTCATTGGCTTTTTCACCTCCCACCATTTGTTCCTCTAGCTGCTGAAGTCTAAAATAGTCAAATAAAAAACATTATACTTATTAGCAAATTGTTGTAACGCTTTCAAATTAGTATTATTAATGTTAGGTTTGCAAGTTGGTTGTATAATTTCCTTCACATGCATAATATTTTAATGGCAGTAGCTAAACGAGCATATTAGGGATTAAAATGTAACAAACGAATGGCGGATTTGAATATGTTATTTGCATCATTATTCATTAAACAGAAACCGATTCACCAAAATTCACGTGTTGACTGTTTCATTGTCCTCAACTATGACACTGCACTGTGACTAAGGTTGGCGTTAATGACCTAGCTGTCGACGTGCCATTATTTCTCAATTCTCCCCCTCCTCCGTCCTCCTCCCCATCAGCTTTCATCCTTAATTTTCTTAAAACATTTGCGTTTTATAGTTTAAAGTTTATATATCCTTGCTTTAAAGAATAAAATTTTCACGATTTTATAGGGCAAAGAGAGGCAAGATACTTTTAAAACTCCATTTTGTCACGTTTTCTATTCAAAAAATAAAAGGCAATTATGTCTAGGATGTCTCGTCTCGACCTTCGAAGGATGAGATTCAACCTTATCTTGACTTTTCGGATACTCCACCAGCAACTGAAGTATTTACTCTTTTATCTTTTTTTTTGATCTGGCCCCGATCATTACCTGTACTAGTGGACATAACTGGAAACTTTCCGTTCCTTCCACTCGACGAGATTGTAGGAAGAATTTCTTTTCTGTGAGGGTGACTCACATTTGAAATGCCCTGGGTTTTGATACCATCAATGCTCCCACTTTGGCCTTGTTGCGTTCTAGACTGTTCCAGGAACATCTACACTCCTTTCTCAAATGGCCCGTCTGGTTTTCACGTTCTTTTTAAACTCCACCCTGGGTCAGTGTTAGTGGCTCAAATTCTTTCCAATTCCATCCCTGCGTACTTGAGGGGTAAATTGGTTTTATTATTATCAAGAATTTATAGGGTTTGGGAGGAGAATTTGTAACTTGAGACCCCTTCTGAAACGTCTTAGATCCATTCCAATTAGTTCCGTCTAAGTTTATAGAGGGCGCCACTAGTTTTACGTGAAAATTTCTACTCATTTTCAACCTAAAATTAAACTAAACTAAACGAAACTAGCTTGTATTTAATTATTATTTAGTTTAGCTTAGTTGTAATTTAGTTTACTTTAGATTTGGGCTGAAAAACGAGCAAAAATTTCCAGATGGAACCTGTGGCGCCCTCTGTAAACTCGGACGGAACTAACTGGAATGGATCTAAGACGTTTCAATTGGGACTTTTTAGAGTTACAAATTCTCCTCCCCAACCCTATAAAATCTTGTTATTATACATATTGTTATCTCCTTGTCGATTATTGTCATTACTTGGAAAAGTGGGGAGGGGGAGGAGATTGAGGCTTAATGGCGTGTCTTGGAATGTGTTCCTAGCAACAGTAAAAAGAGCAAGAACCCACTACTTCAATAAAAAATTACGAATAGGCAGTCAAATGAATTGAGTTAATTGATTGGCTGAAGGCCAAGTTGGCACTAACAACTTGGCTGTCTTGTGCCCTTTGGAAACAAAGTCATTATTTGGTAGCTTATCGGTTTTAAATTAGGACCATTAAGCACTTATTGTTTCATTAGGTGGCTGCTCCCTGTAGGGTGTAAACAGCATAGGTAGCAGACACCTAATATGATAAGACATTTAATCACTTTATTTTTGTTTGTTTGTTAATAAATACTGTTCACTTATTTTGAAAACTTTAATCAAACGTAGGGCAACTCAATGTATTACTGCTCTTTGCTAACTTGCACTTTATTGTGATAGGCAATCTAATGGAGGCGGGGCGGAGGAGATTGAGATTTAATGTTAGCTTGATCATTAGCGCCAACTTCAGTCACAGTGCAGTGGCCCGGGTTGCTACTGGCCACACATTACCCAAACCCCCGAATCTAGATCTCATCGCATATCTGTACCTCCTGTAAAAATCTAATGAAATGTTATGCAGTTATAAGTTTTATGATTTTTTTTGGTTAAATGTGTACTGAATGCCAAGACGCACACTGCAATCAAAATGCACTCGTGGCAGAAACAAAAAAAAGGTCATGGTGCTGGTTTGTGTAAAAGTGCCAACAAACTATAATATGCACAACTCACACAATCCTAAAAATATTAGAAACTCCCGCCATTAAAAGTAATTTGCCACTGTTGTATTTGCATTTTTTTTTATTACAAACTCTCGACAAAATGCTAAACTCCAACTAGGTAGGTGTAAAGATTAAATATGGCACAATTCCTCTCGCATATTATGTCAACAGGCCATTTTTAAAACTTTCAAAAAACAGTTGAAACCGTTGGCTACCGTTGCGTACGATATTAAGAAAGAAATCAATAAAGTCATTTTTGGTACTAGTTCTTGCCATTAAATGTCTTTTTCGCAAGACTAGTTTATATGAGCGTACAGTTTTTATTATATTCTACAAAAGTTAAAAATTTGATTGCAAAATTTAAAAAATAATAATAATAGTATTAGTAATGCCTAACAGAATTGAAAATATGGTTCTCAGGCACCACCACATCAATTAATTTTTTTGGGGGGTGGGGGTTTTTGAAAAACATTTTTTTAGAAATGTACACAATTTTGTTAATTTTTGAGCGATTTTGGTGTTTCAGTACAACACTTTAATCGTCTCGATGAGACCTTTTAATTCGACCTAAACACTCACTATATTAAGTTATTGGCAAGTTATTGATTGAAAACCAATCATTTTTACGTGTGGTTGCGTATAGCTGAAAATAAAAACAGCAGTTGTTTACCCTTGTTGATATTTGACGTATTGGTTCTCTATGCCAGGGTTATGACTTTGTTCGGGTCTAATTACAGTGTAAATATTTTTTACATGCTATTGTTTTTATTTTGGGATCGAATTTTGTCCTTTGCAGAATGTAATTTAAAACAATGCTTATAAATTAACTAGGTTCACACAGTTTAAATGTGACATTTAGTGACAAGAAATATTTCCAAAAATGAAAAACATTGCATTCGTTCTTCATATTGTATAACTTATATTAATACTGTATAAATGTTGTACACAATGGATTTCAGTTGTTTTTATAGTGTTTAGAAGTGTGTTAAAAGGCCTGTTATTATAATATACCCGCCCTTTGCCTTATTGTCTTGGTGTATCGTGCAAATTCACCATTTAGGTTTTGGACATATACGCTTTAACTACCTTGAAAAAAATTCTCATTAGAGCAAAAATTTACAACTTTAAAAGTTAGAGTGCCTTGCAGTGTAACCAACTGGAGCATGGCACTTTTTATACCTCTCAATGAACTCACAGCAAATTCCAATCGTTCTGAATGTTTGTTGGAAAGTTGAAGCTACTGGTGTAGCAAGATAAACAATTATTACTTTTCCTAACAATGAATCTTACAAAGGATATTCGGATCAAACTTAACATTGGAAGATAGGGATCTGCATTTTGTAATTTGGTGTCCATTGTAACCTACGCTCTGCTCGCTCAGCTCCGCCAGTGGCCTCTCACAAACATAAAAACGAGTGACAGCTATTGGGCACATAATTTTATACAGTTTAAAGAAGGAATTCAAAAAATGTGAAGTTTTTGTAAAATTTTTTGCAACTGCCACAAATTACTGCTGTGTAGTGCAGTTAAACCGAACAGCCAGCTATGTAACTATCAAGTTTATGCCATTACTGTATGCTTTGTCCATTTAGGACTGACTATCTCGCATGGAAAGAAATGTTAGAAACACAACCATTAAAAAATTTAATGAAGTTAGAAAATTATTTTAATGTGTGTAGTTACGGTTTCTATCTTAATTTTTTCGAATTTTTTTTTAATTCTGTTAACACAGTTGGAATTTTTTAGTCGTGTTCTTTTCATGAACTTCAACAGGTCAGTGATGATAAAACACTAGCGTTCTGCTTTAAATTTCCTCTTTAACTTTTTCTCGCCAACAGGTACATTTTTTTTTTTTTTTTTTTTTTTATAAAACAGGTAAATTTATAATTTCTGCAGCTGGAAACAAACTAGAGGTTCACTCAATCTTACTTTGATTCAAAACTCATATTAAGAATATAAAATAAAATGGAAGGTTGTAATTTACAATAAGATAAACTAAGAGTAATAAATGTAATATGGCAACCATTCATAGATTACACTATATAGAAATTTGGTATAGTCAACAACAAATAATATTGTGCAATCGGCAGTGTACATTTCATTGTGGGTCGTGGCTTATGCATAATCCAAAGTTAATCACAGTCTCTTCTTTCCAGTTACAACATTTCAACAATAACGGTGTAGCAAAAGTGTTAATAAAGCATTTTCCAAGGTGAGGGTTGCACACTAATAACATAAGGATGAGACAAAAGAAATCTGCTGCAAGAAACATGCAGTCTCTATCCTGGTAACGGCATATTCTTAGGCCCGAATGCATAATCAATCTCGATCTGAAATGATGTCGCAACTATTTAGTGTCATTTACCACCCGATTTCTTCTAAAGATACTCACTAAATGACACTAATTAGTTATGACATTATTTCTAGTGTATACTCGAGAATTATTAATACGCCTACAGAATATGGGTCTTAGTTCTGACTTATAGCCGTAGATTCGATGCAGGGAGCATGTTTTATCATACTCACTGCTAACTTGAAGAGCACCTTGTGATTGCCAAATACGCAGACACTAACGGTGGGGATATCCAGTTCAGGGTTAACGTTAACCTTTTGGCTAAACTCGGTAATAAGCAAAACTGGTGATATCCATCACGAAATAAGTTGAGGGCTAAGCAAAATGTAGCCTGTACGGCGAAGACTGACCTAATACTGAGTAGTTAGCACCAAGATGTAAAATGCGGTGATATCCATCCAGGATTAGCGTTATTCCTGAGCTTTAACAACATTTTAACAAAGGTATATCGAGGGTTAATTTAGCCTAAAGGTCGAGGTCTAAGGAGTAAAGAGCTAACAAAACCCAAACTTAGTCCAACATGGATATCACCAACTTTTTTCTCCAGTCTACTAACTCCCAGGTCGAGGTTTAGTTAGATCCAGGGTTAAGCTAATCCGGGGCTAGTTTAGACCTCAACTGGATATCCCCACCGTTAGGAGTCACCAAACTAGCTTAAGTATAACCTTGTGGTCAACAGCTAAGATGCCGAGGAAGATGAGTCCGCCACTCAAGTCGCTCATGAGGCATAATTTACTAAATACTGAATTTCCGATCAAAAGAGGTCCTCTGATGAAGCAAAGAAGCTAAAAACACAATAAAACTAACAAATTTCAAATCTATCACAGAAAATTCGTGAGGATATCTACTAACTATTGCAAAGCTCCTGAGTCAGTAAACAGGTCTCTTTGTTGATTTTTTACTGTACATATTTCAACTTTTTTAAAGGATATTTACCAAAAAAGGGTTGTTAATGAATGAATGCATCATGTGAGAACAAAGTGTCGGACTAGCCAACCTAAGCAATAAAAGTCTTGCTGCAACAATGCACAAAGCCAACTAGGCTATTAGTGAAACACAGAATTCTCGGTTGTGAACCAGCTGGGAAAATCAACAGACTACATAGGTTTAACTAGCTCAGTAACAAGCTGAATTTTAGGTCCACTACCAGAAAAAGTTCCGATGGTGTTTCAAGGGTTGTGAACACACACATAACAACACAACTGACCTGCAATGGTTGTAGGTCATGCTTACTTGATTTCATATTTACCGTAGTTAGCATGAGCTACCAGTCTAACATGTAAGGCTACTTTCGAGAAGTGAATGTATTTAATGCATGAACAGGCTAGCCCTATTTTACATTATTCCAAGTACGGGAGCCTGGTTACATTCAGAGCGGACAGTAACCAGGGACGGAAAGTCTAACGGAAATTATGATTGGACCCAAATCAAAATAATTTAGGTAATTTATGAATGGTCCCCAATGTTTAAATTTACCTCTTTATTGCAGTGAGATGGAGTTGAGTTAATTGTCGAGGATCACTATATGGAAAAAGTATATCAGGCACAGTGCAAGCCAAACATGTGTAACACTGCACTCTTTTGCATGAAAGGAAAAATTTAGTTCTTTGTTCCTTGTGCTAACTCATTGTAATCATGCATTCACATCACACTCATGTAAAAGAATACAAAAAAAATCTTAGTAAAACAAAGCCAGCCTGAGCCTAATGAAATTCGACCTAGAGAAAAAAGTGCATGAAATAGCAATCGATATACAAAGCACTGCACACAAATACGATTTCACACACAATAAAAAAGTTAAAAACGCCTCACAGTTAAGCACACGGTGGAAGATGTGCAAAGAATGAGAGCTTCCGTTTTGCAACCATTGTATGTGTGCCTGTATGTGTGGGTTTTTTGATCTTTTAAATGAAGATGGGGAAAATTAGGTTTTCTCCCCAGCCACCAATTTATAGCCAAGCAAAAGTGTACGAACTCTTTTTTTGTGTGTGCAATGCTTCGTGTCATCTACTTGACCTAATGAAGTTGCAGAAGAACCCACACACTTGTATCTGATCAAGCATGTGTGCAAGGTAATGTATTCAAAATAGGTGTAACGTATGCATGAATGTATTCAAGATTAGTTGAAATCCCGAATTATTTCAGGTCTCCTGGAAAACCACTGCTGACTCTTGAACTAAAACGAATTGAATCAAATGTAGAAAACAGGCATATACAATTAAACAAAGGAATAAAAATGCACCATTGGACATACCTTTTAAGAGCATCGTCCATGTT
>JAHWFP010030581.1:633-10774 GCA_023313725.1 Lithobius niger
CGGGGGGGGGGGGGTGTTGGCTACGGGCCTGTGCATAATTGAATAACGACTACAGGTTTGTAACAGATCAATAAATGACTGTTTTAGTGAGATAAAGAATTAATGCATATTTATTTCCTTTTGCGTGTTGTAAATTTTGTGCGCACATTAATAAACACATTAAAGCTGAATAAATTACTAAAAAGCACCCGCTGGTTTAACACGTTTGCACGCAATCGCGGTTCGCACTAGTGCGACAGAAGCCTATTTCTACTTTTATGTTGCGCGGTAACCGTAGTATAGTATGTACAACTTTCAACAAAACGGAAGAGTAGTTTGTCGAAAGCATAACTGCATAATTTTCTGCTCTGCAAGCCAGTTCAGGGGTGCTGCCACAATTACCTGCTTTTTTCACATTCCTACTATTCATTTTTTCACGTTTTCCGCGTACCTACTTTTTACTTTTTTCATGTTTTTCGCAAACCGTTACCCACTTTTGGACACTCCATTTTATGAGCAATACGATGCGCGCTACTTCATGTTAACGCACATCACTTCTGCGCAGCAAAACAGTTTTTTTTTTCGGTTACACAGCTTTTGGTTTCAATGTTGCGAAAATTTAATCAGAAGACGCACATAAATCCGGGCCAAAAATTTAGATGAAATAATTTGATTGTTGTTAGTTGAGTTTGTGAGTTTTACGGTTTCTTCACACTACTACTCATATTTTTCGTATTTTATCACAGTTTTTCACACCGGCAGCATCCCTGCTAGTCACATCAAGACACAAGGGGGGAGGTGGGGGGAGACAAGTTCTGACAAAGATAACGTTTGGATCCTCGAAATGTCTTGAAGAAAACCAGCTGACCACCTCAAATTTCTATTGTAGTTACGCAAGTTAAAACAGTCGTTTGCTACTCGGAAAAGTAGCTCGCCTTTAGAAGCAAAATTTCTCTGATTCGGGGGTTAAAATAAACAGATAAACGTTTGCATGTTTAGGTCAGTGCACGGGGTCCGGGTTTGGGTACCGCCAGAAGGGTAAAGTTTCTTTCGTTATGACCGAATAAAATTAAACGATTGGTGAAACTCAGTTAAATATTGAAAATGTGATTTAACTTTCCTAAGAAGACCAAGCACTTAAATGACAGAAAAACTTGTCAACCTATCATTAAACACTGCCGTGACCGGGCCAACATGATAAAACCACCAGGCCACACGACGCGAAACACGCCTTCGCTCCCGGGTTACGGGTTCCTAAGTGGCCTAGATAGGCAGTAAGGAGCCAGCTTGAAGCGTGAATTGTGCGCAAAAACGTTGGAGCATGGGCATACACGAGAGTCAAAAACCTCGCCAATGTTGCAAACGATGCATCCAGCACCACCCGTTGAGTGTTGGATGCACCGGGCTTCAGCTAGTAAACTGATAAAACGTTTCAATGTAGCCTAAAGGGCTACTAAACCGATCAGCAACGGTAAGAAGAACTTTAATTATTGCTGTTTTAAGTTTTGCCTGTCGTCGCCAGACAACATGAACCCACGACCCTGAACTTTTGGCACGTGGCTGTAAAACGGAAGATTAAATGAATTTTCCTTTCTTTGTGTTTGCATTGGTCTCAAGTTGGGTTTGGACAAAATACAGTTTCCTTTACATTAAAAAATAAAATTAACTTTATGTTGTTACTCGCACATCCTGAACTGTCAAATCTTGTAATTTGAATGATGAAAGATTCTTGAATAATTACGAGCTCTTGTCGGAGCAAGAACCTAACTTGAAAAGGATAGGAAAGGTTTAACTGAACTAACGTTAAAACAGTAAAGGACAACGAATAAGCTTTCAGATACCACAATGTTGATGAGGTGTTAAGTCCACGTGAAACCTTACTTTTGTCCTCAACCATTGCAACCATCCAAAAAAACAACTTATTATTATATTATATTATTATATAATAATATAAATTATTATTTTATATTGGTTAAATTTAAAACCACTCAGATTGGAATTAAAACTCAGTTTTGTAAAACTCTTGTTGTATTTGGTGGTCGTAATGTAAACGAATTTTGTCTACATCAGTGTTTCTCAAACTGTGGGTCGCTCCCCCCCCCCCCCAGTGGGGTCGTGAAGATGTAATCCTGGGGTCGTGAATAGGTTCTCATTCCAGTAACTGAAAAGTTAGAGTTGAGGAGTGATTCGTCCCATTTTCCTTTTCGAGAAGTTGCTACCTCAGCAGTAAGCTCCGAGTTACAAAACTATCCATTTTTATCAGCATTCGAACACTGCCATCTGTGTGCAGGTAGGGAAAGTGTGTGTAATCTCTGGACTGGAGCGCGGGTGTAGATTAAGACAAAGCGAACATGGCGAAACGGACAGTGTCACGTTTTTTTGAATATTGCTTTCTCAATTTGAAAATTAAAATTGAGAAAGGAATACTTTTTTTCACTCGGTTCACTCAACATTGAAACTTTAGTTCCAATCAAAGGAACTGTACGAATTCTGTGTTTTGGTACAAACAGAGCGCAATGATTTGTCACGACGTGTCATTGAAACACTTGTTGTGTTTGCCTCTTCTTACCTTGTGAATCGGGGTTTTTCTATTTAGTTAGACTGAAAACAAAGGTTCGTAACCGACAGATAGCTGTGGAAAATGAGCTAAGATTAAAATTAACAAGTGTTGTACCAAATTTGGAGATGTTGTGCTCAGAAAAACAAGCACACTGCTCAGGCAAAAAAAAATAGGAAACTTTGTTTTAACCCATCTGTACAGCAGCGTCAAGTGACGTCATATTGGCTACGAGACACCATTTGGAGGTAATAGCTACAAGGTGCACTAGATTAAAATGTAAGGGAAAAACGGCAATTCGGGTCAAGACAGTGCTTTGAGAGCGTATTTCTTAGGCTTAAAAGAACGTTGTTTTCTCCAACAACAAAAATCGCGCGTTATAGGCTTAAGAAATTCAGTCTAATAGCATTGGCTTCAATAAGACGATCTTCCTTTCTCCTTCCAGTGCTCCTTGCAGCTAACTCAGTTACTGGCTCCACCATATAGTTATAAACAATAATACTACGTCGTGTCACTGCCCTATAATTACAAAACATTAAATTTGTATTATCGGTATGAATGGGTCGTGACCCATCTCCAGTGGTCAAATTTTGAAAAATGGGGTCGCAGTTCAAAAAAAGTTTGAGAAACACTGGTCTACATTATTCTTTCAAAGATTTTGGCCGATTCTACAAATATAAGCTAGCCAAGAAGATTCTTCCTGGATTTTTCTTTAAAATGTCGCAAACTGCACGTCTATTTATCTCGTCTGGTCCCAAAGTTATTGGAAATTCCGAGTTAAGCTGCTATTTTCACAACGCTGCTCTAGACCAAAGCACAGTGTCAATATCTGCTAGTATTTTTTTTTGCCGGAATCAGTCCTCCATACCTATAAAATCGGTTGATGCCGTCACGTTAAAAATTACTGACACCACTCCAAACCTCAAAACGCGTAACGATGCAGTCGATGAGTTAGTGACAGGCGAAGAACCCAACTTTATCTTTTATTATTCTCTTCGCGAAAACCGCTAGAGAAAAAAAAAAAAAAGAAAGACTTTATTTTAGGGCGCAGCAAACAAAAGAGCGGAAGGGCAATGCATGATGGGATAGACTGTGACGTCATACGCAGCCTGTTTTGATGAAGTAGCGGCAAAAAACTCATTACGGCGATTTGGTCGTTAACAAATCAAAGCCACGGATGAAAATAAAGAAAAGGAAAATTAAATGGATTAATGGGCCATAAAAAAAAACAAAAGGACGGCGAGTTGTGTTACGATAGCCTAGAGAATTCGCATTCACGGAGAAAAGAAAAGCTTGCGTAGCTAGTAGCTGCGTTGGGCGTACAAATAAAAACGACCGCAAAGTACATTAAACGCGGTATGAACAGTAATAGTATTTTCGCTATTCTTATTTACAGCAGAATTAGTTTTTATATATTTTACTAGATAGGTGTGTTGAATGCACTGTTTGCAAAATTGGTACCGTTTGTAACATTGACACAATTTGCAACATTGGTACCGTTTGGTCGCTTGTGTGTATTGTCCGTGCTTCACCAAACTAAGATTCTTCAATCAAATTTTTGCCCACACTAGCTAACAAACGCTGATTTTCGTTCGCTTCGTTCACTCAATCCACGCACCCTCCTTCAGTTGCTCCTCCCTTGATAAGCGAAACTGCAGGCAATGAAAGCTGGAATTGTTTTAAACATAAACAAACTGTAATCACGGAAAAGTAATTTCTTTCAGTGCATTTTTGCACACATTGGCTAACAAACGGTGATTTTCGTTCGCTTCGCTTACTCAGTTACTGCATCCCCCTTCAAGTCTCTCCTCCTCATGGAATGTTCTCTCTTTCAGTGCATTCTTATAGCCTGAACAACTGTTTTTTTCTCCTTTTGTGTAGTTTGTTTCTGAATCTATAGACACACGCTAGTGTAATTGAGTGTGCAATTCTAGCTTCACTTTGTAGATTAACATTAACCTCGGGAGGAACACTGAAGAGGGTAGCGCTGATTGAGTGAGCAAAGCGAACGAAAATCAGTGTTTGTTAGCCAGTGTGCTTACATTGGGAGTGAAGAAACTTGAGCATGTGAATCATGGACATACGATGAAACCAAACTGTGTAATTTGGCAGATGTACCGACTAAGTGGACAATGACAAATGTGCAAATTATCAATACGAAAATTTATAGGCATAAAATAAGAAAGGTAGAGATGAAGAAAAGACGATGTGACCTTTTGTACAATCACAGTCCTATGAAAGTTGTGATATCCACCCAAAACCAAAACTGGTATAAGAGAAGCCTCTAAGTTTTCGAAAAGGGTCGGCCTTTGAAAGTCAGTGATATCAACCAGGGACAGGTTGCCAAAGTTAATCCTATTAGCCAAGTTAATCGCACCGAATAATACTTTGGACTGAAATGAAAACTTGAAGATTGCTACCGCGAGTAGCAATTTTTTAGTTTTCATTTAACTTCCGAACTATTAGTCGGTGCGATTAATTTGGCTAATGGGTTTAAACTTGGCGGCCTTTTTCCTGGTTGAATGATATCACTGCTTTTAAAGGCCGATTCTTTTTTGGAAACTTGGCGGCATCTCTTATACCAGTTTTGGTTTTGGGTGACCAAATTTTCCACATGCATATACGCAATATTTATGGCTTTCTCGTTTTGCATTAAAATTGGGCAAGGGGTTTTGACTGTTTGAGTCTCAAATATCAAAATAAATCTTACATCATGAACACAACAATAGTCTGTTATAATTATTGTTCTGGGATTTTAATCGTAAATTTCTGCACAAATAACGGACTTAAAATGGCACATAAAATGACACCTAAAAGCTACGTCACGTCGTTGGATCAATGGTTGAAGGCCACTGATACACAAATTCAGCCAAACGCCAACCTTGTAAGGGCGGATTTAGCAACGACTTGCCTTTGCATTCACGCATCTAGAATTTAATCGCGCTGGCAAAGGTGTCGTTGCCATGGTAACAACGCTACCTGGATTAGCGAAGTTGTCACGGATTACATGATTTGATTATTGCAGTTTTATAATCCTGGACAATAAGCTAAAGAATTCCTCCTGAACTGAACTGGCATTATTGACTGTTCTCGTTGCGAGCCGACGTAGCGAAAACCGCCGCCATGTTGGAATTTCAGATGATTTCTAGCTTCTAGCTGCGAGACTACAAAGGTTCCTCGAACGCACCCTTAGTGTTCACGGCTTTTTATTGATTTCTGTGAATCACGTGTCATCTGAAGCAGACTAATGCTAGTGTCTCACATGCCGGGGTCCTGATATGGAATCAAGTAATTGTGGGCCCTAGGTCGCATGTGTTTGGGCCGTTTATACACGATAATAACTTTAAGGAAAGGGGGAATGAAATTGAAAGGTGGGGGGGGGGGGGCATCAATCCAACCAGTACCGAATAAATGCCATAAGACGTGGAAGGATCCTTGTTACTTAACTCACTTTCTATTCCACGGTTTGCACAAGGCCATCTGGGAAATAAGGAGAAAGTTTCAGTAATGCTCCAGACAAGTTGATTTAACATCGCAAAATCTTATTTTACCAAAGCAGTGTTAAGAGGCTTTAAAGGTGCCTTTTCACGTTTTTAACTCCTAAATTTGCAGCATCGTAGAATCTTCGATCAATATAAAGAAAATGGCGGTAAATTAAAAAAAAAAAAAACACTTCGCTGCAGCGCCGCGAATTTTCACAACTAAAACTAGATCACGTGACCCATATCAGCCTATACGACGGAGAATCTGGAACGTGGATGCTGTGTTTAGAATATGGGGAAACGCTATCAAAATGGTGGACCGACCGGCTCCTTTAACTTCCTTGCACAGACCAGAACTAGCATAGAGTCGGGAGGCAAGACAAGCAATTTCTACCCAGTCTGCCCACCTTGACTCAAGAAACAAAACGCCTTCTCATTTTAAGTTCCTTTAAACGCTTATTCCAGGGATCCTGCCGGTGTGAAAAATGTGAAAATTTGCCAGTGGTAAAATAAAACGTGAAAAATGTGAAAAAAATGTGAAAAATACGAGTGTTGGTGTGAAAAAAAAGGCAAAACACACAAACGAAGTAAAAACAATCACATTATCCACCCTAATATTTGGCGCGAAATTACGAAGACAAGGCTGTGGCTAAAACGCACACAAAAATTGGTTGTTTTACGAGAGGAGTTGGTTTGAAGTCGCTTTCGCTCTCTTGAGTGAAATCACAGGGAAATTACAATGGCGACTAAAAAAGAAATTTTTTAAAGAAATGTGAAAAATGTGAAAAAATAAAAAGCAAGTATGTGAAAAATGTGAAAAAAGCTGGTACTCCCGGCAGCACCCCTGTTATTCTTGCGAACTGACACATGCTTGGCCTATTCGCAGCACAGGGGATATTTTTCACACATCAATATTAGTTAAAAACCTACACATCGTCATTTTTGACGTACGTTTTCCGCAAAAGTAAAAACTGACACTTCTAGTTCGACAGCTATGGCTACATGAGGTGCAACATGGGGGAGAACATGTGTTGGAGAGTCCTTCATGCTGCTCTTGGTCCAAACAAGGAATCGAACAACGTCTCAAGTCTGCAGCCATAACTATTCGTCTCTTGAAGTTGCAGGCTACTCTAAAATCGAGGGGGGGGGGGGTGGGGAGACGATTGTGTGCATCGTGGTGCAACCCTGGCCTAAGTACACCTAACCCATGTGCATTCGGGTTAGAGAAGTGTCCTGCATTAACCATCAGATCAGTGACACGGCGTAGTATTATTGTATATAACTCTATGCTGGAGCCTTAATGGGTTAGCTGCAAGGGGCACTGCAGAGAGAAACAGAAGGGCGTCATACTGAAGCCGATGCTGTGAAGAGTGATTTCTTAGACCTAAAACGCGCGATTTTTGTTGTTGGAGAACACAACGTTATTTTAAGCCTAAGAAATCCGCTCTTCCGTTGTTTTTCCCTCCATTTTTGTGTAGTGCACCTTGTAGTTATGCCCTACAAAACCCATACTGGTGCCAAGCTGTTGCCAAAATTGCGGCAAATGTCACTGCTCTATAATTTGTTTTTACTAGTCGTTAAACTAGCTGGCCTTGCCAATACGTCCGAATAGTGTAGTTAAAAATTATGTTTCCCTGAAAACTAAATGAATTAGGCTTGCCTTGCAGTTAGTTCTATTAAAGAACTACACCCCGTCCAGATAAGTCACTGCGTACACAACGACGAAGCTACATTTTTCTCTCTTCTGCACCTGACGCAACTTGGTACAGCGATCCCCTGCGACCACGATTTATAATGAAAAGGACAGGAAAATGGAAACATGTACACAACAGCATGAGAATGGGGAAGGGTTTTTGTGCATGATAGCAGACATGTGCACAGAGTCGGCAAATTTTGTAAATCTCGGTATAGGGCAGTGACGCAACGTAGTATTATCGTGTATAACCACAGCCACCTACATTAAAGGCCGGATCAGATCAAGACAAATTAGGCAAGTAAAATCAACCATTGACATAGAAGGAAGCGCAAGTTTGCTAGGTGCTGCCATCTTTACACCAAGCGGCGAAATTTCAAACTAACCGACCAGGGTTCCAAATTCTGTCAACAGATGACGCCACTTGGCAAACTTGCCGCGTCGTTATTTGATTTGCGGTTTTGCGGAGCATTGTTGAAGGCAAAGATGATACGGCCTTTACTGTAGGTGGCTGTGGTATAACTCTATGGTGGAGTCAGTAACTGGGTTGGCTGCAAGGAGCACTGGAGGGCGAAAAGAAAGTCGTCTTACTGAAGCCAATGCTATTAGACTGGATTTCTTGAGGCTATAACGCGCGATTTTTGTTGTTGGAGAAAACAATGTTCTTTTAAGCCTAAGAAATCCGCTCTCAAAGCACTGTCTTGACTAGAAGTGCCGTTGTTTTCCGTTACATTTTAATCTAGTGCACCTTGTAGCTATTACCTCCAAATGGTGTCTTGTAGCCAATATGACGTCACATGACGCTGCTCCATAGGTTTACAGATTAAACAAGTTGGAAAATCTGGTCTACGGCCTTCTTGACGTCCCTGATTGTGGCATGTAAGTGATTCTAAGCCATGCCACACAGTTCTCCCTCCCTTAATGCAAATATTTTCCTCTTTTTTTTTAATGCTTTAGTTTGAATCTTAATAGACAAAGCAGAAAGACGTCCAGTAAAAAGGGGAGGAAACCTGGAGATTACAATTAAATCGGGAAAATTCCGATCAAAAGGTCTGGACAGAGAGGATGTCCAGGATAGGCCAGAATAGATTTCATAGTTCTTGAAGTTATCCGTCTCATTCTCTCCAGCCAGAAGCTATAGGCTAGTCTGAAGTTTGTCTTGGCTCTGTCGACTCATAACTAACCGGTCAACAATGAGTATTGAAAAGCCATCTGGAAAATTGTGTCTTCGAGGTATTTCTTTATCTTGTTGTCAAGGATTAAAGGTGGACGTTTACCAACGGAAAAACCTATAGAATGTTCCGTATCACCATCTAGCGGCAGTGCTACCATTGATCTTTACAACTTGTTTCCAGGTGAACGAGTGATGTACCTTGATGCAACAAAAGCTAAATAGCACTGGACGGTGCTATATTCTTCAGACTTTCATTCGTGACAACCTGCCTTTAATATGACGTCACTTAGCTAAACGATATGATCGACTTGTCAATGCAGTTTGGTCGGTGGACGTTACCATTGCAAAATATTGTTGCTATCGCTCTCTGGCTGGCAGCTAGCTTCTAGCTGGCGCATATTGAGGTGCAATAAAATCATCCTTATCTTTGCAATTAGTTTTACCTGGGTGAAAAATGTTGATTTGAAGTAAGCTATTTAAAAAAAAATGTGTTTAGTATAGTTTGCCACGTAGTTCTACGGGTTGATCAGCGTTTGGGTCTTTTGTATAGACCCGTGTCACTTTCGAGCTCTTGCCGTCAATCGGGACAGCTACACATATCGGTGCTGGCCGACCCGACGCCGTTATGGTATACCATTTGCCCCAGTAATCCTTGTATTTCCTTGTCCCAGAACCTGGCAACCGGGTTCTGATATTCGTAAAATGATGGTATTGTGGTCCGAACTATATGCCTTGCTTCTAACACATACGTATATTAAAAAAAAAAAAAAAACACTGAGAATATCGTAATTGTTTGGTTAGCTTTACAACTAGGGCGTAAGAAGTAAACGATACCACCCACAACCAAAACTGGTATAAGAGACACCCGCCAAGTTTCCAAGTTTCAAAGGGTCAGCCTTTGAAAGGAGTGATATCATTCACTCAAGGAAAAGCCGTCAAGATTAATCCTATTAGCCAAGTTAATCGCACCTATTAATAGCTCGAAAGTTAAATGAAAACTAGAACGTTGCTACTCGCGGTAAGCAATCTTCAAGTTTTCATTTATCTTTCGAACTATTCGTAGGTGCGATCAACTTGGCTAACAGGATTAACTTTGGCGGCCTTTGCCTGGTTGAATGATATTACTACTTTCAAAGGCCGACCCTTTTCGGAAGCTTGGCGGGTTTCTCTTATACCAGTTTTGGTTTTGGGTGTTATCTTTTACTTCTTACGAGGAAGTTGGTGTCAACACAAGCTTATCAGACCTGCAATCCTTT
>JAHWFP010030596.1:0-19271 GCA_023313725.1 Lithobius niger
AAAATAGTTTATAAAATTTCACACAGTGCTTCACGCTAACGTAGCGCTTCGACGCTTATCAATTTGTTCTGACCTGGGTCTAGACAAGGCCTTAGCAGATGTGCACTCAATTCAACACTTACGAGAAAAAGTATTTAACGCGCGGTAGACAGGAAAAAAGGCACCAGTACCTTGCCAAATCACCACTTAGGGTAGTGAATTAATTGGGCTTATTTTAACTTAAAATTATAAAGTCGAAACCAGTTAGTGTCGCTAACCCCCAGTAGTCACAACAAATTTAACAAGTTGATAGTCAGTATGCAAACTAAATGGATATTAGCTTGTATCATAATCCAAGTCTAGTTGCTTAACTATGTTAATAACATAACGGTACCAAACTGCAAATCGGTAATTTGAGATTTTTAATACAACATACTCAGAAGGAAAAAGAATACTATTCCTTCCTCCCGAGTTAAACTCAAAGCCTAACTACAGTTCAACTATTCACTGCAGTCCTCCCGACCGCACTAAAAAAAAAAATGCTTAGATGTACAATTATTCAGGTTTTTAAATTCTTGAATAAAATAACGAGCAACATTAAACTTCGATTACTTCAGTTAAATTACCATGATGAGTTTCAGCAAGCCAGACCGAAACTAATAAAGTCATAAAACAACCTTGCGCTGCTTAGCTCAGACCCCTTACGGCCCAAGCCAGTCCGGCTTAACCAGAACCCCTTACGATTCCGGTGAAGTACAACATTGCATAAGCAACATAAACTGCCTTCCAGAAACCCAAACGCTGATATCAACAATTTACCAACGCTATAGCTTATAACCAATGGTTGACATAAACCTAAAAGTCAAGTCACTACGGAAAATATTCCTAATTAAAGGTACATTTACTTCCTCTTTTCACAATACTAGCGCACTACTAGTTTTCAATAACATGTTTGCAACTTAAATCTTTTAGGAAGACTTAGCCTATTAAATCTTTCAAAACTCTCAGTTTTAAATCTTTTAAGGTAGCCAGAACTCAAAATCTTTTAATATTGAATTACTTCACAAGTAATCATAACCATACCACATTTAAATATTTAAATTAGTAGTCACCTTTGTATAAATCTTTCAAACACTCACAAGGTTTTGAATCTTTTACTAGTGCTACCCTTAAATCTTTTAAATTTAGTGGTTTTAACGAAATTTCACAAATTAGATATTTTATCCAAAACACTTAGCTACTACAGCTCACTAAATTTCGTAAACAATTGTTAATTAAACAATTAACTCGTTAGTTATTCTCGCTTAAGTATACCTGATACAAAGGTTAACACTACCTTTCATAATGCTTTTCGCATAACTCAACAACGTTGGTCATGTCTTACCCCAAGCAACAACAGGAATTATTACTAAGCCCAGTAACTACGACACATAACCACAAGCTTTGCCGTTTTACCACGCGATGGCCGCCCGCCCGAATTAAAACACAATTGCCAATTTAAATTGGAAATAACCAACTCTTCGAAACGAGTAACAAGGGCCTCAGCAACCAAAGCGTTCTCACTATTTTTTGGCAGACTATCCTGATGACTTATGACAACCCGGAAACTTCTTAACACAAAAAATACAGTACCTTGTGTATCCAAACACCCACTAAATCCTAGCATGCAAACTTGAGGCAGGCATCCCTCTCGTGATTCCTGGGGTTGGTCAGAAAAACTCTGCAACATCTCGTCTCCAGGAAAAGGAACTGGCTTAAAATTACTTTTAAGACTTTAAGGTGGTAAATCCCACATCGTCGCCACTGTAATGTATTTTCACTATAACATTACTTTAGACAGCTTAAGGCTAACCTAAGACAAGCTAAGGCTAAGCTGCCTTAAGGGCAAGGAATCAACCCATACTGCTGACTGCGATCTCTGTGTGGCCACCTGAAGGGTGGCTCTATGCCTTTTTATTCAAGTACAATTATGCATGACGTCACATACGACGTCATGCTACATAATGTGTCACAATGCAAGAGGTTACAGCAAGGTGGTGCGCCCTCTACACTGAGGGCTATTAGGCGGACCCCACAAGTAATAAACACGATTTTTGGTGTTTAGGTTAGGTGTTCATAGATGTAGCCACTTTTGTAGCGGCGTACAATTACTATTTAAAAAAAACTTGAAAGGTAAACTAGTTTGTTAGGTTTCCGGTTTTTAGTTTAGAAAAAAAATCTCAACTTGTAGAAAATGTACACTACTAGGGTTAAACTGGGTGGCTTACACCAGTTTACACAAAAAAAAACTATTTTTAGGGGAAAAAAACTACTCAAGTTTTAGTTGTTCAGTTTGGAGACCATTTAAAGGTTTTACTTACTCCCTACTGGTAAAATTACATTTTAATTTTCGGTTAGGTTAGCATTACTACCTTCGTTTCTACTAAAAAACAATTATTCTAGTTTAAAGAGTCATTCATAATTGTGGTGATCAAGCACAAAAATCTTATCTTTTTATCCAAGATAAAAGTTTAGCAACAAAACATCGGGTCCTAATGTAAAAAGGATCAGAGAAAAAACTGCATTTAAGTTTTCCGATTTAATACCGATTTAATTTAGTTTAAAATCAGTCTAGCTGTCTTTACTAACTTTTAGGTTAGGGAACGATTTACTTCGTGACACAAGCCAACTTGCGAAGCTGGTTTCGTTAATTTCTGGCCAACTGGACATGAACAAACTGCGGCTCACATCATTATCGGACAAGCTTCTTTTCAATCTACTTCTAGGAGGTGTGTTGACCTTATGGCGACGCAGCCAATCAAGGATCGTTGGGGCGTGGACAGTTTCCACTTGTTGCTGTGTTACTTGGCGCTGGCCAGAAGGATTTGTAATGAGATCCCTCCCATCCAAAACTTTGGTATTTGGCGACCGAACGACGATTGGTTGCCGTTCGTTAAGCGTCCGACAGTCTGGAGACGCTTGGGACTTGACCACCTCCGTGGGGCTGGGCGGGGTTTGTTTACGTGAGCGCTTTTTTGATTGATGCGCTCGGGGGACTGACACATTCGCAGTGTTGGGGGCAAAATCTCGAGGCTGGTTTACAGTAGGTTTGCACGTTTGATTTAATAAATCAATCCCTGGGATTCCCAAAACCACATCGAAAACAGGCCTAGATGCTTTCGAAACGCAAGCTACTGTTTTTAACATTGCTCCATTCGTTAACTTTAAACCTAGGTTTACCTGTTCTAAGACCACTATGTCGTTGCTTAGGATAGTTTGGCATCTGCTTTTTTGCTTTAGGCGTGGCCAACCTTTGGCCAGTTTGGCACTAACGATTGAAACTGAGCTCCCGGAATCGCACAAAACTTTAACGTTACTTTTTCCTACTCTAGCATCTATAGTGCTGGATTTTAAAATAGTTAGGGCATCTTTCCTCACGAGAAAGCATGCATTAGCTGATGCCGAAGCTTTGTTAAGTTCTGGGCAGCGATTGCGCAGGTGCGAGGCCGAGCCGCATACTTAACACGTTCTAACATTGTTAGATTTAACATTGTCGGTTTTATCAGTGTTAGCATCAGAGCTAATTACACTATCACTGCTATTATTAGTCCCAACCGGGTTAGCTAATACATTTCGAGTTTGTTTGTTTTGTTTAGAAAATACTTTAGAAGTCTGACTAGACGACGGAGCACTACCTTGTGCTTTCCCTGTTTTTAGGGCCATATCGGCAGAAATCTGTTTGTTTCTGGTGGTGAACTCATCACAGAGTTTGGCTGCTTCGTGTAGGGTACCAAGTTTAATTTGGTCCGGCAACCACTTGCGCAGTGCAATGGGACATGATTTCGTAAATTGCTCAAGCATAACTAAATTAGCTAACTTGTCATAGCTGCTATTCACTTCAGCTAGGGACACCCATCTTGAAAACAGGGTTTCGAGTGCGGACGCATGTTCGTGGAACAATTGTTCAGGGCCACGTTCAAGTGAACGAAACTGAGCTTGTACGGCTTCCTTAGTTTGGACAAACCTTTCCAGTAACCTGATTTTGACTAACTCATAATCATGCATTTCTACAATAGACATTTGATCACACACTTTAATCAAAATTTCTCCTAAGAGGGTTGGAGTCCGACGACCCATTCTGTTTTGTCAATTCGTTGGGTTTCCATAGTTTTCTCAAAAATCTTTAAAAAACTATTAATTTCCGAGTCGGAAGTCCATTTATTTACAAGTCTGACAGCGTCAGCAATTTTACCCGGTTTATTTACGGGGATACTGGGAGTAGGTGTTACGGTACCACTGCTGTTGAACGAACTACTACTAAGGTTGGCAGAAGTTAGCTTTGCTAGTTCAATCTGCTTGTCTAATTTCAACAGTTCTCGAGCACTAGCGTGTTCGCTATTTGTGCCTCTTGCTCCTTTAAGTGAGCGTCTCGATCCCTGATTTGGGCCTCTTGGTCCCGTAACGCTAGTTCGTGCGCCATACGTTTATCTACGGCGGCTAATTCTACTGCTTTTAACCTTAATTCTTCGGCTTTAAGCGCGAGCTCATGCTCTTTGGCTGCTAACTCCTTTTTTGTAGGATGGTAGCCTCTCTTTTTTCTATAGCCGGAGCTAGTTCGTCAGAGAGATCGTCAACGGAAATTTTTTCTTCCTCGACGACATTTTTCAAAATAGTCACGGATTCGTACGGGTTTCACTAACAGTTAGGACTAATTTTAAACAGGCCTTTTTCAGGTCTTTATACTGAATGTCTTTAACGACTTCTTCAAAATCATCCATGTTGTATATTTTTAACTTTAAGCTTCAAAATAAAACTCTTATAAATGAAACTTCATTAAAATGCAGCCGCAAATTAATTTTACTTTTAAATTGAGCAGAGCGAGTTACTAAAAACACTTCTCTCCCAACTAGGGTAAGTTTTAGCAAGAAATACACTTATTTTAGACCCCTAGCACTCGGGTGTATAAGCAATTAAAATACCTAAAAGGCTCTTAACTATAACACTTGGCTTGGCGGCCTTAAGCATATCTTATGCACACTTACCCTGTACACAATCACTGTGCGGTCAGTCTAGTCCAAATCCAAACTTCCCACCTAACGAATGAATCGGCTAGCACACTTCTACTGTAGTAGGACGTCTGGTTTGAAGGCCTACTTCACTGGATCGATGGTTGTTGTTGCCAAGATCCACTGGATACGGCGACGGCGCTTCCTTTCCATAAATGGTTAAATCCTCCTCGCTGTTGACGGTCCACGGCGTGTTGATTTCCAAGACGGGGGGGGTGTCTGTGATCCTTGCTTCTCGGCTCCGGAACGGCTTAGTTGCGGGCGCTGATGACGGACACTGTTGTTGTCGGCAGTGCGGACATCGGGTTTTGCCTTGTTAGTGACGGCAAGGCTAACATCTTTTTCGGCATTGATTTTGACTACAATGCGGGCATCTACTTCTGTGACTATAGTGTCTGAGTCACGGACATCTTTGTTGAAGGATTGTTCAACACAAATGGCATAGTAGCATGGCAGGGGGGAAACGCTTGAAGGAACAGCACCTGTTCATCCCACCACTGCCACCATTTGTAACGGCGGGTGCTACGACGGGGTAGGTGCTTGTAGCATCACCGTTCGCCTGCTGTAACTGGATCTTCCTTACTATTACTTTTGGTACTTTTTGGTTTAAACAAGCACTACTGCTACAGTCCCGGTGTAGGGAATGGAGCTACAATGTCCTAATCACGTAGGCTAACTAGTAATAATAAGTGGTAACGCTGCCACCAAGGTGGGAATTAGGCTAGCTAAGTTAAATTGGAAGAGAATTGTCTTAAATACTAACTTCTAGCGAACGACGGACGAATAAACCAACTGGGTTTTAAACTCCTGGTTTTATTTTTAAACAAACATGTCAAAAAAATATACCGCACTTTACATTTACATTTAGCAAATTTACAACTGAATTAGTTCATAAATAACAGGGGGAATTTACATTAAATTCAACTTGAACAGTTACTATGTTAACTTCAAACAATTTCAAATAGAAACAGTGATTTTCTTAGGCACAAGGGGATTTCGCAAAAGAGCCCTTTAAATTACGAACAGCCTCGGCTGTGTAGTAATAGTAGACCTGTTTTACAGTTATTTTTCTAAGTGTATACGCTAAGCATTAAACATCCTAGAGCTGCTGTTGATAAGTCAACTCCTTAAATTATAGAAGCCTCAGCTACATAAAAAGTCGATCCGAGCGTTTAATCAAAGCAACCTTCCACGAAGATCAAACCGTCCTTGTTTACTTTAAACTGCGTTTAAAAAAACATAAAAAAAAAGCTGGTTTTTAGTAAGGGACCGTGAACCCTTAAATTACGGCCGCCAACGTCCGAAATGCCGTTTGGCTTGACGCACCATAAAATTAACTACTAAAGCTACGAGTAGGTAAAGTTAAACTATAAATTTTGAATATAGAGTCCAAAAAATAAACTTTTAAAGTTAAACTAAGTAAAATACGAACCACTACTTTTGCCCGGCATGGCAACAATCGGACCGCGGCATCTCCACTCCCGACCGGCGTAGCGACCTCTAGCTTTTGAGTATCCTGAGCTGTGCTAACGAAACTCTACTGCGTCTGGGTTTTTATGCCTTCTGCTTGGCAGGCAGGTAGAGGGTTAGTGCGGACCTGTAGGAGAGCGACGGAGGGGGTGAGTCGGGAAGAGGTGGACCAAAATCGGCCGAGCTGTCACTACTGGAAGTTGGCCATGACAGCGCGGACGGCTAGGGTAGCTGAGCGCTCTGTAGCGGCGGATGCTACGACGGCTGAGGTGCTTGTAGCGGCCTCGACATCCTTGGGTGACGAGTACTTCTTTGCATCAGGTTAAGTGGTTATTTCGACTTTTTACGAGAATAAACACAGCATGGCTACAGTCCCGGCTTGGGGGATGGAGCGTCGGTGTCCTATTCTAGGCCTAACCTTAATGCTTCCGGTAATACACTGCCACCAACGGTGGATTATTTAACTGTTAAAACGAAGTATAAAACTAAAATGGGCAACATAATAATTTACACTCAAAAAGAATTAATCTCACTAGGGAACGAACCTGAGGTTTAAAAACTCTTGGTTTTCATTTTAAAACATCAGAATGAAAAAATAAACACTTTACATTTGGAGTTCACTAGTTTGAGTCTTTACAAGTTTGCAAAAACAAATAAATCAAGAATTGACATTAGAAATTCACTTGGATATGTAAACGAGCGCCAGCGAAAAACGCCTGTTTTTCAAAAATGAAATTTTTTTTCTCGAGGCACCCAAATGCCTCGCCGAGGCATATCTGGCCGTTTTTGCAATAATGGTCCGATTTCCACAAACTCTTCAACGTTTAATAGCCTGTCAAAATACAAGACTCTTGAGGAAGCCCAAATCCGGACTTTCTTCCTTGAAGACCATTGAAACTACATTTGAAGATTGACCCAAACCAACTACATCGCACTTTCAGCATGGCCGCCATTATAAAATTCTGTATTTCTGTATCTTCATTTTATTCTTTTCTTTTAGGGCAAAAAGCCCAAACATATTAGCTTAGTGTATTGTATGAGGTTTGTACAGACAACCATTTTGAAGTGTGATATTTTTTATTGTGTTTGTCGGCCGCAATCCATATGGAAAATTTCCACAACGATCGAATTTTAACTTTAAACTTTTAAACGTTAAATGTTCTCTGTAACTTAATGCGTTATAGCATTCAATTAGGCTAATGTATTTAACCGCATTTATACTTTATTTATATTCTTTTACCCCCAGAAACGCTACCATAGGTCCAAACGTATAAACGCATTACGACCTGGCATTCTACCGGACACGAATTTTTAAGTGTATATATGTTTATTTTAGTTCTCCTCTGGACCTGACTGTGACCCACCGAAACCTACGAATAGCTTGATCTACTATTAAACACTAAAAGAATTCTTAAAAAGATCTTTTCAAACCAAATCCGAAAGTCAAACTGTGCAAAAACTTCGAAATCCCCATTTTGCCCCCCTCCCCAGCCAAAACTAGTTGTGGTGTTTAACACTACAGTTTACCGTTAAAGCTTGTTTAATTTAATAGTAATGTTCTAGACATTACCCAAAGCCAAGTAATAAGCTTTAACAAGAGCCTAATCACGTTGCAAACATGTAAATATTCAATCCGTAGCCAATAATACAAAATAAGGCCCATTTCCGAAAGTTCAATTGAGTGAAACTCAAAACAGGCCGATCTTTTTCCGTTTTACATGTTCCTACTCCTTCAAACGGCTCTGCACCCAGTTCCTTTGTTCATCCGACTTCTCCTCCCACTTTCCATTGTTCTCGAGGCCCTCAGCCAATCAGACCCCCGTAGCTACCCCGCGAGTCCGCGCTTACTTCCGGTAATGTGCATAAAACCCCAGCCCCAGAATGCATAGTTAGCACAGCACAGCTCCGAGCGCTGCTCGGGAGAGCACAGCTCACAGATCTCAAGCTAGAGACCGGTCACGCCAGTCGGGAGTGGAGACGCCATGTCCGGAGAATGCCATGCCGGGCACGATGGTAGTGGTTCGTATGTTATAGTTTAGCTTTTGAAAGTTTAATTTAGGACCCCCATATTCTAAATTCTAGTTTAATTGTAAGCTTAACTCTCTAGCTAGAGAATATTATGGTGGAGACGCCTGTAGCGGCATCTTAGGTTTCCTCTCCCCATAACGTCAGAGTGGTTCTCTTTCTAAAAACCAAATTTTTCCAGTTTATTTTAAATGGATTTTTAATCTAAACTAAATGACAGTTTGATCTTTGTGGAAGGCAAATTGAAACAAACTGATGCCTAAGTGTAAAATTGCCGGGCTTTTTATTACTTAGAACAGTTCTCGAGGGAACTAAGGGAGGTTGATCTTTTTGTGCTTGGAAAACTTAGAAACATAACTGTGGACGGTTGATCATGTTGAAACATACTGTCAGATAGACTACTATCAGTTGCGGCTGTTTAGTCTTGCGGGTGTCTCCGGGAGCACTCATGATTTACTTTTTCTAATGTGAAAATTTAAAACTTTATTCAAACCAAGTGTGTTTGTCTGAATTTATGAAATACTAAGTGTATGTTCAAACTTGCTACTTTATGCAAATGTAAACTTGTTGCCTATTTAAATAATTGGTATTCAAAAGCTTTCGAAGCAAACTATAATGTAAAGTGTACTTTCATTCTCTGTCGCAAAAATACAACCAGGAGTTTTAAGCTTCAGTCGTTTGCTAGACTTGATTAATTGTATTTTAGTGTAAAATTAAATATGTAGCCCATTTTTAGATTTTAGCTAGTTAAACAGTTAAATCCACCGTTGGTGGCAGCGATACCGACAGTTTAAGGTTAGGCCCCTTTAATTAGGACCGGCGCTTCATCCCCCATGCTGGGACAGTGTCCATGCTGTGTTGAATAACGTAAAAAGTCGTCATTAACACCGATTAACCTCAAGCTGAAACTCCACGTACACCAGGGAAACCGGGGGCGTTACAAGCACCTAAGCCGTCGTAGCGTCCGCCGTTACAGATACAAGAACAACGATGTTTGTTCCTAAATACTTAATTTAGACAAGAAAAAGCATTTTTATCTTGGATTCCTATCCAGGTATACGTAGCAAGCTGAACCGCGTCCGCTAAGTTGCAACTATATTTGACAACTGTAGTTTTCAAGTCGTCCCACAGTTATATTTCCTCGCGAGGATCAAACCGTCCCTTTGTTTACATTAAAGAATGAACAAAGTAAGAAACTGGCTTTTTAGAAAGAGATGCCTACTCTAACATTATGGTGGTAAAGACCAGCAATGTCGATAAGGCTTACCAACCATAAAGACTCCAAGCTAGAGGTTAATTAAAGTTACATTTAAAACAAATAAGAAAGAATTTGGTTTTTAGTAAGAGAACCACTCTGACGTTATGGGGTGAGAGAACCTAAGATGCCGCTACAGGCGTCACCACCATAATTTCACTAAGCTAGAGAGTTTAAGTTAAAGTTTAAACTATAAATTTAGAATTGGGGGTCCTAAAGATAAACTTCTAAAGTTAAACTAGTTACTTACAACCACCACCATTTTGCCCGGCATGGCAATCCCAGACGTGACATCTCCACACCCAACCGGCGTGACCCTTCTAGCTTGAGAGATCTGTGAGCTGTGCTGACCGAGCTGGTCTGTTGGGGCTTTTTATGCTGGAGAGGGGAGGAAGCGCTGACGTCGAGGATAGCTGCGGGGGTCTGATTGGTCGAGGGCCAGGAGAACAATGGAAAGTGGGAGAAGTCGGTATCGCAAAGGGTTTGGGTGCAGAGCTGTTTGAAGGAGTAGGAACATGTAAGACGGAAAAGACAGGCCTGTTTTGAGTTTTACTCAATTGAACATTGGCAAAGAGGCCTTTACTTTGTATTATTGGCTACGGATTGAATATTTACATGTTTGCAACGTGAATAGGCTCTTGGTAAAGCTTAATACTTGGCTTTGGGTAATGCAGAGAGCATTACTATTAAATTTTATAAGCTTTAACTGAAAACAGCACTGTTAGACACCACAACTAGTTTTGGCTGGGGGGGGGGATAATTGAGGATTCGAAGTTTTTAAGCACAGTTTGACTTTCGGATTGCATGGAAACAGATCTTTTATAAATATCTTTTGGTTTTTAATAGTAGAGCAAGCTAGTAGCAACATTCGGATGGGTCAGTCAGGTTTTGCAGAGAATTAAAACAAAACATATATACACAAAAATTCGTGTCCAGTGATTGCCGATGTCTGTATATTTTGGACTAGTGGTAGCGTTTTGGGGGCAAAAGATTATTATTAAGAATGTATAAAAAGAATTAATATATTAGCTCAGAGAATGCTACAACGCATTTAAGTTTGAGTAAAATAAATAACATCAAAGTTAAAGGCCAGGCGACGATTGCTGTGGAAATTTGTCATAAAAGTTGTTTCAGTTCAACACAATAAAAAATATCACACTCACAAAGTTGTCTGTACAATTAAGTAGGAGGTTAAGTACCCTCTATCAAACACTAAGCTAATGTCTTTGGCTTTATGCCTAAGTGAAAATAAAAAGTAAATACAAATTTTTACAAGTGTCGAAAATGGCGTCTCGTGCGCTACGATGATTTTACGGCTTCCGTTTCGTGCGTTTTTCTAAATGCTGTAGAATGACTTCTAAATGGAATTTTCGTGCTCTGTTTGCGCGGGGGAAACAGATAAAGTTCGTGGCTATTAAGAGCTGTTTACATGAGACGGATTGGTCCATTTTCTTGGGAGATACAGGCGTTTGAATTTGGGTTTTTTCCCCGGCCGAGTCGCCGAGAGAAAAAAAAATGTTCCACGGGTTTTTTGATTTTTGGAGGTCGTGTATCCATCCTCTCCAATCGTTTTTCGGCAAGCCGACATTACAGCTCTCAATGCGTGGGGAGTTGACTCCGTGTATTTACATTGTTTATAGAAGGAGCTGAGTCAACAAAGGATTTATTTTAACGACTTGTGAAATGATTAGAGGCCTGGCATGAGTGCAGTGAGTTTAAAACTCATAAACAACGTGAATTTAGGCCTATAAAAATAAACTACAATGTTATGCATCGCAACTATTGAAGGAGGGGGGGGGGGAACGAAGTGTATTGCTCAGAATAAATATTCGACTTCGGGAAACGGATTTCTATATACGAGGCATGTTTTAATTGAAGGAAGCTAGTTTGTTTTCGTTTTTATAGGTTTGCTACGGTCGGAGTTTGGATGGAGATGCTATAAAAAATCAGACAAAAATATACACTGGGTCCGTAAAAATGTACAAACATAAACATTGGAGCTCCGGTAGGGTTCATGGCAAGAAATTAAGTTTACCAAAATGCATTAAGTGCACAAATCAAAGGATAAAATGTTCCAGCTAGTTTTAAAGGGCTATATCGCACTTTAGGTTAGTTTTAAACTGGTTTGAACGTCGGACATTTTTCATAAATAATCCAAGTCGTCATCTGTTACAAATAAAAAATATTGTGTGTTTTCAACATCTACAACATAACTAAGCTGGAAAAAGTGTTTCGGCTTTATGCCTAAAGGAATAATGTACAATATTTACATTTTTAATGTGAAATCGCCATAAAGACGATTTTTCTTCTGGTGTGGAAGAATACTGCCCTCAGGTTTTTTCTTCGGTGGAGTTAAGGTATCCTCACCACGAGCGTCTGATACGAGACCGCGTTTACAGAATTTAAGTTTACCAAAGTGCATTAAGTGCAAAATCAAAAGATTAAATATACCAGCTTAGTTTTAAATATGCTATAACGCATTTAGGTTAGATTTTAGTTGTTTGCAGAAGCAGACAAGTGATTTTAACGTCGGACATTTTCCATAATTAAAGTAAGTCGTCACCTGTTTTAATAATAAAAAATATCGTGTGTTTTACATGTATGCGAGGTTAAGTACCATCGCAGTGGAAGCCAGTAGGGTAATAACGCGATTGAGTTGTACATCCATCCCCGGACGGAAGTGACGTCATTACCCCCACTTCCGGTCACGTGATTAAAGTGGGGGTAATGACGTCACTTCCGGTCAGGTGATGAAAAGTGGGGGTAATGACGTCACTTCCGGTTTTCATCGATCTGTAGGATGGTGGAAAGTGTCTTTTGCTACCTTTTTTTTTCGTTCTCAATCTGTAGGATGGTGGAAAAGTGTCTTTTGCTACTTTTTATTTTTCGTCAATTTGGAGGGGAAGTGACGTCATTACCCCCACTTTTTTAGTTTTCATCAATCTGGAGGATAGTGGGAAAGTGCCTTTTGCTACTTTTTTGCATCCTTTTGCTACCTCCATAACCTCACTTACGACGTGAGCCTAATGACGTCACTTCCAGTCATGTGATCAAAGTGGGGGTAATGACGTCACTTCCGGTTTTCATCGATCTGGAGGATGGTGGAAAAGTGTCTTTTGCTACTTTTTTTTCGTTTTCATCTATCTGGAGGGGGTGGAAAAAAGTGCCTTCTGCTACCTATTTTTTTGTTCTTAATCTGAAGGATGGTGCCTTTTGCTACTTTTTTTTTCGTCAATTTGGAGGGGAAGTGATGTTCACTTTTTTAGTTTTCATCAATCTGGAGGATGGTGAAAAAGTGTCTTTTGCTACCTTTTTTTAGTTTTCATCTATCTGTAGGGGGTGGAAAAAGTGCCTTCTGCTACCTATGTTTTCGTTCTTAATCTGAAGGATGGTGCCTTTTGCTACTTTTTTTTTGTCAATTTGGTGGGACGTCCACTTTTTTAGTTTTCATCAATCTGGAGGATGGTGCCTTTTGCTACTTTTTTTTCGTTTTCATCAATTTGAAGGATCCCTTCCCATAACCTCACTTTCGGTGGTTCTAATGATGATCGTGGTGCATGCTAAATAGCTTTTACATGCAAGCTTTCGAATGAATATTCTAGGACAATGATTTTTTTTACTTCCTGCTTCAGTCCTACGAGGTGAATGACACATAGTCTGATGCGTGTACCGTGTGGCAGCTGTGCAAAATTAGTCACGATTGCTGCAAAGCTGACTAACATATGGTTGTTTTTCCGTTATTTTCAAGTTTCTCACGTTTTTTGGTAAGTAAAGTACAACTACTTGACTATTTTATGTTTCTAAAGTTATTTAAAAAGTAATTGATCAGAACCTGGTGTTTAACCAGCTGCAGGGTGCATTGGATTAAAGTGTCAGTCAAAAGCAATGTTGTCTTGTCAACACTGCTGTAAGACCGCATTTCTTAGGACTAAAAAAATGCGATATTTTTTTTAAACTGGTTGCTGCAGCGAGTGGAAGCTTTTCTTTTACACATTAGAACCTTAATGTATGTTTCACAAGTTTTTTTAAGGATAAGAAATTGGTTGTCCCAGCGTTGTTGAATTGATTGGATGGTTGCGTTATTTTTTTTAAAAAACTGGTCCGTCGCGATTTTCAGCAAACATTTCTTTTTGTTATTTACAACCTTAGTGTATATTTTGAACATTTTTAGACTCCGTTCACGTATTAATGGCTTGGCCAGACTACTTAGCACACTCTAGGTCCAGGTGTCCTATTTAGCACCCTCTAAATCCAGGTGTACTATTTAGCACCCTCCACAACCAGGTGTACTATTTAGCACCCCCTAGGATCAGGTATACTATTTAGCACCTACCGGGTGTACTATTTGACAAAATTTTGAAATAAACAAAAAGTTAACTCTTTTTAACGATATTTTCAGATTAATAACAAAAAAAGAAGCATAGATTCGAGTTCAATAATTTTAACGGGAATAGGTGCCGAACTGAGTTGCAATTTAAAAACGCCCATATACCTAAACCCTAAAAAAGAGTATGAAATGGCGCTCGTCTCCTTGGATACGTACTACAGTATTTTCAACGTGCACGCTGACAATAACGAATTTTTGTACACCATCGACGGTGGAGCGAATTGGATCGAGGTGCGCGTCGTTCCCGGCGCTTACGAAATTTCGGACTTGAATAATTTTATACAGTCTACTTTAGAAAGAAGTGGTCACGAAAAAAATGCCATCATTTTAGAACCGAACCATAATACTTTAAAAACAAATTTGGTTATAAATAATCCGCTCTACGGCGTTTCGTTTCTGGGAGATAATAATTTAGGAACAGTTCTAGGCTTCCTTCGGGGAACTTATACTAAAACTCAGCAAGGTCAAAAATCCGTGGATATAATGGGGTTGAATACAATTTTCGTTCATACCAACATAATCGGGTCTTCCTACGTGAATGACGACACTCAACCTTGCATATACGCTTTTTATCCGGGAGTGCCACCGGGTTATAAGATGATAATTTCCCCTCAAAATTTAATTTACCTTCCCGTAACTACCGACAAGATTCGTAATATTCGTATTTGGTTAACTTCTCAAGATAATGAAATGATAAATTTAAACGGGGAAACCCTTACCGTCAGACTTCATCTGAGGTCTAAAAAATAATTTTGTACGTATTAAAAAAAGAATGTTAGTATTCGAAAGAAAAAAAAGAATAATTGGAAAAGGATTCGTCGTAGATAATAATCAATTAAGGACAAAAAACGCAGCATTCATCAAATTTATAACGAGAGCGAGAAGATGAGTTTAACGGAACATTACCTCGATATAAACGAATCTTTACAACAAGATTCTTCCGTGGAGAGCTACGCATTTCACGAATATAATCCGATAGTAGGAACCAATCTAAACAACGTCAATTCGGAAATTAGAATCGTAATCGAAAACCAGGATTTGTTCCTACACGTCGCGAATAGTTATCTTCTGATTAAAGGCAGGTTACTGAATGCCGACGGTTCTAGTTTTGCCGATGCGGACGTAGTGTCTCTCATCAATAATGGTTCCATGTACCTGTTTTCCAGCATTAAATATCACTTGGGGGATAAGCTAGTGGACGAGTTAAATTACCCCGGTTATGGGACTCTCATGAAAGGTCTCCTTACGTATGGTTCGACCGATCAAGTGTCGTTGCTGGGGAACTGCTGGGCGTTAGATGCGGCAGAATCTTCCGCTGCCAGTTTAAACGATAACATCGGATTCAAATTACGGCATTCCATCATCGTGAAGGAAACGACTCCTAAAGGAAGCTTCTCATTCGCCATTCCCTTAAAACACTGCATGGGATTTTACGAAAATTATGACAAGGTGCTGTACGGTGCCAAGCATGTCCTAACGTTGTCTAGGGCGAGCAATGAAGACGCTGTATTCAGGGCAGCTGCAACAGCCGTTGGGAAAGTCGAATTGAGTAGCGTTTCGTGGCACGTACCCCACGTAACCACATCTGACGAGCAAAAACTCAGGCTTTTTAGTTACATAGAAGGTGGGATGAACGTGGACTTGGGTTTTAGGCACTGGCATTACGATAGTTGCGAACTTCCTCAGAGCACTAGTTTCACATGGCGCGTGCTTACTACTTCAGCCGTTGAAAAACCGAGGTGGGTTATTCTAGCTCTTCAGACTAATAGAAAAGATGCGCAAACTAAAAATCCAGCCGTATTCGATCACTGCAGTCTTCAAGATGCTCACGTAACTTTAAATTCCGAACGTTACCCGTTCTTGGACTTGAACGTAAATTACGCTACAGGAGAATACTCGATCCTGTATAGAATGGCTCAAGAGTTTAGACGCGCTTTGTACGATGTCGGGGACTTGTGTATCGATTCTGTGCAGTTTAAAAAGACTTATCCTCTAGTAGTTTTGGACTGTTCCAAGCAATCGGAGAGACTTCAGTCCGGCATAGTCGACGTGCAAGTAAAGTTGAAATTTAACGCCGCGGTTCCAGCTAACACGACGTGCCACGCGCTGTTGATCGGTGATAGAAAAATGAGTTTGAAATTGGATAAAGGCAAAGTCGAAGTGATTTATTAAAAAAAGAGAGATGGTGAAACAAAAACCGAAAACAAGTAAAATCGGAAAAAAATGGAGCGGGGTAAAAAGAAAAAAGATCGCGAAACGAGGTGGGTTTTTACCCTTGTTGGCATTGCTGGGACCCATCTTAGCCGGTGTAGGTGGTCTAGCCGGAGGTGCCGCCGGTATCGCCGCTGCAGTTAAAAAGAGCCAGAACGATGCTAAGGTAATGGAAGAAATGGTGAGACATAACAAGAAGATGGAGGGTTCGGGGTTGAAACGTAAAAAGAAAAAAAAAGCGAATCGTGGCAGAGGGCTCTTTCTAAGGCCAGTGAAGGTCTGATCGATTTTACTAAACCGTTAACGAATCTCGATTTAAACAGATTAGTCAAAGTTTTGAAAATTCCTAAATACAGAGGTACTTTTAGCAAGGATCGTCTGCCGTTAAATCCTAAACCTCGTGGCGAATGCGGCATTGTTAATCTCGAAAATTTTCACGATGGAAATGGAAGTCATTGGGTGGCTTACTCGACAGTTACTGACATACCCTGTTATTTCGACAGTTTCGGGAACCTCGAACCACCGACATCCATTTCGGAGTATTTGGGTCCCGTTAAATACAATTACGACAGGGTGCAAAATTTTAATCAAACATTGTGCGGTCATTTCTGTTTATTTTTTCTAAGTTTCTCGTGCAAGGGATTTGATTACGAAGATATTTTAAGACGGTTAGCTCTTTAACCCCATTTTTCTTCGTATGGATCGGTAGGTCTCTGCTTTGACCATGGTATACAACGAGTCTTGGTTAGGTATATATCTATCTGGTAATCTTTATCCTCCGTGCTTGCTGTATCAGCCATTATATAAATCACGTTACCATTGTTCACGATGATCGGTATTTCAGTTATACTTAGAGTTGATGGTTGGAGAAATCTCTCGAAATCGAGATAAACTTGAAATCCTTTGTTTTCGGGTACACTTTCCGATAAATCAAAAAAATGAGTTATTAAACACCGAATCTTTATATCTGGAGGATTTGAACTACTTATATAGTCTCCGCTACTTCCTATATTCATTCCCAGGATATACCAACCGGATGTTGATAAGTAGTATTGGCGAGGATAATTATTGTTACACGTAAAAAAGTGACCTTTAGGATAAGGACTAGTTCCGCGAAAAGTAACTATACAGTCGATACGTGGATTTATATATCTTTCCATCACAAAACCGATGTTGTCAAAATGATTCTTGGCTTCCTCCGTGTCTGGTGGGAGTTTTTTTTCTACGTTTAAAGTAACCATTCGACTATCGACGTAACCCTTAGTAGCCACGTCGTGTTCCGCGGTTGGAGGGAGCGTAAATTTGATTCGTCTATTTTTTGCATCGAGTACCCCATCCTCGTCCTCGTTCAACGCCGTTTGAAGTTTGTCTATTTCGTAGGCATCTCTAATAACCTCGAAGAAATAGTCTCTATTAACAGCTTCCGAAGGGCTTTCGGGGCTCGCCAGGTTACTGATTCGTTTATTTTTAGCGTCGAATATGCCGTGAGAGTCCATGATCAAGGCATTATCAAGTTTGGTTTCTAATTCGTTTATACCGAGAAGCTTCGCGTCGACGTATTCTTTATTCGTGGCATCCTTAGATTGTGCTGGTGATGCGAGATTCTTGATTCGTCTCCGTGTTGCATCGAGTACCAAACGCTCACCCTCATCCTCGTTCAACGCCGAGTGAAGTCTATCTATGCGGTACCCGTCTCTAATAGTCTCGAAGAGAAATTCTCTAGTAACAGCTTCCGAAGGTTTTTCGGGGTTCATGAGGTTACCGATTCGTTTATTTTTTGCGTCGAATATTTCGCGAGAGTCCATAATCAAGGCATTGTCGAGTTTGGTTTCTAATTCGTTTATACCGAGAAGCTTCGTATCAACGTATTCTTTATTTGCGGCATCCTTAGATTGTGCGGGGGATGCGAGGTCCTTGATTCGCTTATTTTTTGCATCGAGCAGTCCATCGGGACCTTCCTTTAAAGCGTAACCGAGTTTGGTTTCCACTTCGTTTATAACGACAAGCTTCGCGTCGACGTATTCTTTATTCGCTGCATCTTTAGATTGTGCGGGGGATGCCAGATCCTTGATTCGTCTATCTTTCGCATCGAGTTGCCCATCGGCACTTTCCTCCAATGTAGTTTTTAAATTTTTTACATCTATCAACTGAGAATAAGTCACCGCATCTTCGGGATCTACACCAGCAGCTAGATTAGTTAAGCGATTCATTCGCATGTCCGATACAGTTTTTGAATCGACGTAATCCTTAGTCGCCGCATCCTTAGATTGCGAGGGAGTTTCGAGATCTTTAATACGTTTCTTGTCAGCGTTAAAATGTCCATCCGCATCTTTCTTCAATCCTACGTCGGCTTTAAATTTTTTTACTTCGTTTTCTAATTCGGTAAATTGGGAATAAATTACGACATCTTCGGGTTCTGTAGCAGCTCCGACTTTAGTCAGTCGCTTATTCTGCATGTCGTAATCATGGTTCAGGTCTAATATAAATCCTATACCCGGAACTCCTTTCACATCTCTTTGCGTTCGTTTCAAAGACTGTCCAAATTTATTAACCGGCATTTTGACGATTCTTTTTTTTTTATATATAAACAAAAGGAATAAGAAATGTCTCATTCTACCTGGTATGGAAATCTTTCGAGTCTGTTGCAATCAAATTCTCTAGAAGTTAGGACGGAAAATGCGACGAATTTAAAAAATGGAGTAAAGTACGTCTTATCTCCTTCCGTAGAATTCGAGGATTTAAAAGGAATAGGTTCTCCCATTTTGAACAAAGATTCCAGGTGTAAGGGATGGATTTCTCCGTCGACCCCCGAATCTCAAACCGCGATGAAAAATCTTAAACGATACATCTGCGAAAAATTAGAAATTGAAACCGACGAGCAGAAACCCGTTTCTCTGAC
>JAHWFP010030597.1:235-26691 GCA_023313725.1 Lithobius niger
ATTGACAAAAATCGTGCATTATAGGCCTACGAAATCCACTCTTAACAGCATTGTCTTCAGTAAGACACCCTTCTTTCCCTCCCTCCAGTGACCCTTGCAGCTATCCCAGTTATTGGCTCCAGCATAGAGTTACAACGTTGTGTCACTGCTCTATATACACACTTCTTTAAGGGAGTAGCATATTCTTATGGAAAGCAAGCAACACTCATCAAGCGTTAATCACGATGACACGGGAAGAAACGTGTGTTGTTACAATGGTGGCTTGTTAGGACAGACACCAATCATTTTCTACACACACAAAACTTTCATAAAAGCGGAAATTCGGCGTTCCAACACCGGATAAGACACACTACAACTTAGGATGATGTATGGTAAACTGCACCCGTGCCAGTGGCCATCTTGTTCTGGTTTCAGAAAAGTTTTGTGTGTGTAGAAAAGAGTTGTTATGTGTCCCAATAAACCACCGTAGGTTGTGATCACGCAGCTAAAAAAAAAAGGCCGGTAAACAATACTAGGGAGAACGAATTTCGTGAAGGTGCATTGTGTTAGCTAACATTTGCCACATGCGCTTTGTAAAAATGCCACGAATTATTTTGGCAGTTTGGAACAGCACAATGGTGATTTGCCGGCACATTAGAACGCCACTGTGGGCCGGCTAAATCTACGTGGGCCAGCGCCATGTTGTCTGTGCTTCTACGGTACTTGTCACGGTGAGCGCTATTTGCGCTAGGAATCTTTCTGTGACGTTATGTTACAGTTGTAAGAGTTACTACCCCCCCCCCCCCCCTGGTAACACAATGCTTGATGTGATGAGTGATCGATCTGTATTTCTGTTTAATGCACGGTGGTGACGTCACTCCAACACATCCCAATGCTAAAAGTGTAGCAATTATATACGGTTAATCTGAAAACCCACACACGTCACCATGGGTTAATTTTGATAACCCACACTTTTTTGATAATCTAACACTTTTTCCGCGCTCTACACAACCACTGCTCCACCTTGTGACATACTTTGCAAAACTATGCTTTAATAGTGTCAAACTGATTTCAAAAAACAGCATTTACTTAGAGTCTGTGTCCTTCAGGACTAACTTGTGCCGGAACGGTCTGAAATTCAATTTGGTTGTGCTCACGGGAGCTTTAAAGGCACATAACTCCCTCCGGTATATTTTAACAGTTTCACTCGATACATTACCGGAAATAGTTTTATATAAACTGATTTACCTTTCATTTGCTGGTCTAAGGGTACGATGCAGATGTCAGTAGTGGCGCGTGAATGTTATTAGGCTTGTTTTAAACGGCTCGGTCCGAGCGGTATATAACTGCCGCCACATCGCTGGCAAGCCGCGGCCCTGGAGGAAGGATAATTAATTAATCCTTCGCTCAAGTTTGCGACTTGGTCGTACGATGTGTCACGTTGCAGCGGCCCCGAAATGAGTATGACTAGTGTCTTAGAGCAATGCGCGCTGCGGTCGTTTGAACTATATTTTAGCGTAGGTGACGCAGAGTAAAGCGGCCAGAAGGGATGGATTTATGTGCCTTTAACAGCGTCCAACTGGCATAATGCGACCTTCAAGCCACTTTGAAATTGTCGCTTCGTTAGGAAAGTTATCTTCAGGAAAAATACTCATATACAACTACAGGAGAATACACAATAGTTCGTTCGTTAAATTTTCGGTGAATTCTCCACTTAACACCGGGTGTCTGGGCAAACACCTCTGCGCCGTCTGTTGTTGGCGCGGATAAATACTTTGTAGAAAACTAAGGCCACAAGTGAGGTTGGTTGTGTGAAGTAGAAGGTACTACCGTCACCTAACGCAGGCAGAATAAACAGAGAACGGGGGAGGGCAGAGAGAGAGGCGAGTAAATTGCCACAACGATAGCTTCGATACGATGAGCCCATCCAAAATGGCAGCCCGTCAAACATTAGGAAGTTCCTCTACATCCCTATGTCTTACTCATGCTAAAGTCGTCGTAAAGGGACGTAGGTGGCAGCAAAATGCTTCGTTCAATTTAGTTCGATCACACCTACAACGTCTTTTGCGGTTTGAAGCTCAGAGTGTGGTGGGCCTCAATGCCTCCCTCCCCCCCCCCCCCGATCGGGAAGTGGGGCACTGAGGCCCACCAGACATAGGGATGCACAGGAAATTCCTAATATTTGACCGGCTGCCATCTTGGATGGGCTCATCGTATCGAAGCTATCGTTGCGGCAATTTACTCGCCTAATGAAGACCTTTCAAATAAGGTATTCCTTTACCCCCCATTTCCATTGAAAATTTCTAAGTTGGGGCCCCTGGCCGCCCCCCTCCCCAAGGGGGTTGGCGTAATGCCAGTTGTACGAAAAGGTAGATCCTTTAACCAAACTTACATTGCCAGAGTTTCACTATTTTCTTTCAACTCCTTAAAAAGTTGTGAGGGTGTTCTCGGCCTTTTGGGACACACTGTATAATGCGCTAACGTGTTGGACTTGGTGTTGGCCAACAATCGACGTGCTCATAGACGTAGATTGAGAAGCCACACCAGCACCAAATGGCAAACTTGCAAACTAACTGATAAGGTTCCTAAAGTCTGCCAACTGATCGCGGAACTCTCCTTAATAGTCCCCACATGAAACGAAAGTGAAACAATGAACGCACCTGGGGCCGATGATCGTCCAAATTAAACGTCTAGTAAATATTTCGTAAGAGATATTTTTTAAGTGATCTTGCTTGTACAAGACAAAGCTCATTAACAGCAGCATCGAGTAAATATTAAGTGAAATTTAGAGAAATTACAAACATTGCAACGAAAAACCCAATTTAAACGCAAAAATGCGCAAGTAGACGCGCCGTTATACAAAACGGAAATGAAATATCGCTTCCTCAGCAGACGACAATTTTTCCATCGAAAACGAGCGTTTATCTCGCATTGTTATGGATTACAAGAGACTGCCGCCAAAACTTATTTGTTTTGGAAGTAAGCCAAGTTTAGAAAATCTATGCGTCGTGATTGTCTCTGTACAATACGACAATCAAGCTGACATTCGAGCTAGGCAAATTCTAAAATGCAGGTTTGTATCAGGAACAATTTTTTTTTTCACCGTTTTCCGTAATCGGAAAGAACACAAGCTTACGCATTTCAATTTCGTCGCCCCAGCACGAGCAACCATGCCATAGTAACCGGTCATTATCCCCGGGGAAGGGGCGCAGGAAATGGGGAAGCTTGGTGCCTCCCCCCTAACGCATAACGGCCCCTCACGAAATGGATCACAAAATATTCAGCTCCCGTCAAGAGGGGGGGGTTCCAAAAAAACGACCAAACTGGCGAAAAAGTCATTCTTGGACCTCAAAAATGGCATTTCAGCAGTCAAAACGTCAATAAACACCTGAGCTTCTGGGAGGGTTCCACCCCCCCCCTCCACCTCCCCAAGCCGTTATGATGTGTGTGTGCAAGGTTTTTAACGTATTAACGCTGACATTCGTAGAAAGAAATAATGGTAGCCTACAAATCTTAATTCGATCTCGGAAGTAAACAACGCACTTCTGGCACGGTTTTCGTTTGATTCTGAATAATTAATAACATAATAATAATAATAATAATAATAATAATAATAATAATATAAATTCATTTCTAATGCAATAGGCAAAGGAAGGATCAGGGTTGATCACTAACACCTCGCCCGAGTTTAAAAACAATACGCATTTCGAGTGTAGGTAGATTTAGAACTTTTAATTGTTCCTGATAAAATTTATTATAATGGCCACGAAGCAGCTTTGTAAAGCGTCGTTGCAGCCTGCACAGATCCCATTAGCTCAATGCTAATAATAATAAGGTGACCAGACTGGAAAGGCCTATTCTAAAATGGGTCTAACATAGGGCTTTACCCTTTAATGCCCATACCAAACTAGATACTTTCTTTTTTATAGTTGGGTCGGTCGCAGGATTCGATCTGGCATTCACTTGGTTTGCAGACGAGGACGCTGACCACTGGGCTGTTGCTGCTCGCTTTACTCGGGGTTATTAACCCTTTAATGCACTTCCCACCGTGGTTAATTTTACATGTCAGTCCCCGCCCATCCCCCGAGTAACTGAGGAGTTCCCCGAATTACATAACCCCTTCCCCCCAGCAAAAATATTGTATTGAAAATTACGGTATGTTTAATGAATGATAGCTAATCGATCGACTTTTTTTTTACATACACTTTTTTTTTATTATTATTATTATAGAAGTGCAATTATTATTTTTGGGTCTGGGCGGCTTTGTATTTTGTATATTCCAGCGTTGGGGGACTTTTTAGGTCGTTTCACTACTTGATTTCGTTTTATTTAATTTTTTAAAACATTTTGTTCAATCATTTTAATAAAAAAGAAAAATCATGAAATGTCCCAAAAATCTCACTCTGCGCCCCCCCCCCCCCCACCACCACCACCACCACCACTCCCCTGGATTTGAGTTGAGGAGGTGGTCCACACAGTGCTCCCCTGCGGGCACCCCTGACTGATGTATTAGCCTTTGGGACGACTGCTAATGTCAGCGCAAATTTTGGACATTTGTATCTAAACAGTATTGTATCACTCGGGATCATTTTTTTTTTTATGTCTTCACAGTTTCATTTCTCTTCATCAATGATTGATTTTTTTTTAATATTCTTTTCAGGGAACTTATTTTTACAGAGCCGTTAATAATAGCATCACCGGATTACGAAAGTAGTTTCATTTTTATTGTCATGCAGGTATTGTTATCCATTCTAATTAAGCCAGTGTTAGTAAGGGTCAGCCTAGGGTCTCTGTGTTAAACTCTTAACTCTGAGAGCTTATAACTCCGTCAAAAGTCAACATTTTAAAACCAAATTTGGAATCCAGCCTCGACTAGTCAAGGCCTCTCTACAGTCCAAAAATTGTGAAATTCGGTCCAGCCAAACCCGAGATACAGAGAGGGGCCAAATAGACAACTTCTTGTTCTGCTTCTTCTTGATGATGTTGTTGTTGTTCTGGGGATACTTTCGTCTGTCCTCTCTACAGGTCAAACCATTTGTCCTATGAATCTGGTTCTTAGCTCATTTTACAGGTATTGCTCTGTAGATGTGCCCTTTCCATAAGGCATTTTCTAATTGGTCAAGTGGTTCAGGGGTTATGGAGCTCTAAACGACCAGATTGATTGTTTTACATTGTTTTAAACATTGTTATTATGCAACAATGCCAATTTGCAAACGCCACCTGCAAGACTGAAGATTAAAGGATTTGTTTCAATTATTAACAGTGTTAGTAAGAGTCAGCCTAGGGTTTCTGTGTTAAACTTACAATTTGGACCGTCAACTGCACTGTTTTACAGTTTAGCTGCAATTCTAAAAGTAACACGAATTAATAAACAAAAACGGAACGTTAAATGTTTAGAGTAAGGGTCTAAAAGTCAAAACCTAGAAGGAACACGGACAAGCTTTGACAGTAAGGGTCTAGGTATAAAATTTTGTAAGAGGCTGGTAAGCATTAGACCCTTACTACCCGGTGGTCAGAAATAAATACATTTTGACGAAAAACTGGAAATCTTCCTACAAAGACCCATGTGATGATCCAGTGGTTGGTATACGTTTGCTGCTTTGTTTTATGTTGAAAACTATTTGTCCATTTAGTAACATGGTAGGGTATTCTCAGCAGAGAGCATTACTGGTTATCCTCCACCGTAAATCTACGAAATATAATAAAAAATTCTAAAGCATCAAAAGACAATATGCCAAACTTCACAAGAAAATTGTGTTCTTAAAGTTCTATAACAATATTCTAAGAACAAAGAAACCTGATACAACCGTTCATACACATTCTGTCCGAATAGAGTAGACCTAAGCTAACCACCGGGTAGTAAGGGTCTAATGCTTACCAGCCTCTTACAAAATTTTATACCTAGACCCTTACTGCCAAAGCTTGTCCGTGTTCCTTCTAGGTTTTGACTTTTAGACCCTTACTCTAAACATTTAACGTTCCGTTTTTGTTTATTAATTATAGTTAATGTACGATTTCTAAACTGGTTGTAAAACCCGTCATGAGAACAGGCTAACTAGAAATATCCTACGTTCAGGGAGAAGTGAATGTGTGCAGTCTCATCCCCTCTTACATCAAGATTCCCCCGAAATCCCTCTCGCCCTCCTCTCTTTCTCCCCTCTCCCTCCTCTGCTACCTCTCTTGCTCCCATTCTCCTCCCTTTCTCTACCAGCTCTCTTCTCCTTTCCCTCCCCTCCTACCCCTCTCCACCACTCTACTCCACCGCTCTACCCACCAGTGGAGGATGTGGCCATAGCGATTAAGGCGCTATGCAAGTGATCTGGGGGCGAACTGGGTAGCCGGTTCGAATCCGGGTCATGCCACTCCGACGAAACGTAAGTACATAAAGGTGGCTTACTGAACTACGCTATTTCAAGTGTACGATTTTCGCTGTTGGCTTATTTTCAATTTTCCTTAACCTGAAAGGTGTAGCACAAGCAAAATAAGAAAAGAAAAATTGAAAAAAAAATTAGTGCGCAACAACGGTGGAAAATTTTTTTGTGGGGGGGGGGGGTGGGGGGAAGAATGCGAAAAAATCAATGTTTGATGATTTAGGTCAAGTGGGTTGTCGTTTTCCATCTTTTTCTACACGCCGACTCGAATAAAACTATTTTCAAGACGATAGAACCACCTCTAGAAGAGCTTTGGCAGGCTTTTTGACAGAATACGCAATAATTCTACACGTAAGAGCTAACAGCAATTTAATTAGTATACATTTAAAAAAAAAATGCAAATGCCATAAAATCAATATTAATAAAAAATTGTATTGTCTCTATTATCACTCTTACTTTCTGACCAGCTGTCAAGTTCCCCAAAGTGGAGAATTTGGGCGTTTTCACCATTAGTGGAAAGCTCCAACTCGCCGCTGTCGTTGTTATCACATGTTGCTCCCTCGTAAACTTTGCAAATGGCAGAACATTGACACCCCGTATTCACACATGTGCACTGCTTAGTGGAACAGCTTCCGTTGCAAGCACATGAAACAAGTTTGAGAATGGAATCAGGAGCAGATTGTAGAGCCCGTCTTAACTGGTTGTAGAACACCGTGTCGCCGCACCAACACCGTGTCACCACACCCAACACCGTGTCGCCGCACCCAACACCGTGTCGCCGCACCCAACACCGTGTCGCTGCACCCAACACCGTGTCGCCGCACCCAACCCCAACCAGGAGCCGATGAACGAACCCTACAGGGTTGAAACGAGTTCATTTTTTCCTGGTAGGTGTAATACGTTGGAAATGAATGTGAGCTCCAGTGGCAGATGTTGGAGAAACTCAACCAGTGGCAGAAACTCAACCAGAATTTCCATAATTACCTTTTCAGATGCGTCTTCACTTCCCAGTGATGCTGCACACAAGAGTCTCAGTCTATTCATCAAATCATTCGGATTAGTGTTATCTTGATAACCCTGATTCATCCAACCCTGATTCATCCGACCTTGATTCATTTGACCCCAAATCGTTATAATCTTCTTTTCAGACTCTGTTTCGTCGGATACGGTGGGCTCTTTCGGGAGGCCCGAACCACTTTTCTCCTTCTTCATATCCTCCCAAATCGGTTTCATAATGCAGCGTGTGTACTAGTAACCATGGTTTGAATCGGCTTTCCAGAGGTGGGATCGTTGTTGCAGTATGTGACATTACTACCTCTTAGTATAATGGAGGCATATGAAGCCAAGACATCGGGGCTATACGTATCATACTGCAAGTCTTTTTGGGTTAGCAAACTGCACAGCTGATTCCGTCTTTGGTACCGCTTTCTTCCCAACCAGTACATGATTCTCAAATATTCTCACGGTTTTATTCCCTATCATGGGGTCTCCAGAGTCCATGTTGTACCGTAATCCAAACACGTCATCATTCTTTTTTGGCGTTTTGAAAAATTTGTGTAGAAAAAACTTTGGCATCACACCTAACGTTTGACCCTTCAAAAGAGCCTCCAAAGACCGAAGCGAGCCCCATGGAGGAAGTTCGAGAGGAGTCGATGTCTGCTGGTGTATAGAATAGGCCTGGTGATGTAGGGGATCTTGAGCTATGCACTAGTCTCGTGGTGGGAGTACCGGTGTTGGAGGAAATATTTATTGGTTCCGAAGGCACGGGAGTACTGGTAACATGCTGCCTTTCTCTCCCAGAGAACATGTGCCATTTTGTTCATGCTCATCGCTCTCCTTCCATTTTTTAACCGCAGGGTTCATCGTCATCTTTTACCTTCTTAATCTTCTCGATGGATCTAGTGGTACATTTTAACGGTTCAATGATGGGTTTATGCAATTCTTGTGCTATTCTACCTTCGGATTGATTATCGTTTTTCACTGACTCAAACTTGTTTGTCAGTTTGTTTCTAAGATCATCGCGTGTACATTTATTTTCCGTTTTTATCTTACGTTAGTAACGTGGGTTTCTGCGTTTCTGCCTCTTTTTGTCATACATTCAAGGGAAAGGGGACTAGTTTTCAGTGTGTGGGAAGCAGGTTTCAACACGTGGGAAGCGGGTTTCAACACGTAGGAAGTGGATTTAGCACAAGGGAAGTGGGTTTCAGTGCGGGGAAAGCGGGCATAATTAGTTGGTTACACCCCCATACTCAGACGAAAGTGCACAATTTTCCCTCTAAATACACTCTTGGCAGTAAGAATTGTGCCTTCCCCCATCCAGATAAAATGAAATCTGGTGCATCGGAAGTGGGCATCGGGTTTCAGCGTGTAAGAAGCGGGAAGCGGGTTTCAGCACACAATGCATACATAGTTAGATCGTTACACCCCCATACAGATACATGAAAGTGCACAATTGTCCCTCCAAAGACACTCTTGGCAGTAAAAAAGTGCTGAAAGTGTATAATATTCTCTCTAAAAACACTCTTATTAGTAAAAAAAAGTGCCGAAGTGCATAATTTTCCCTCTAAAGACACTCTTTGCAGCAAAAATTGTAAAGAAGCTGATCACTGCTACGTGGGGGATTTCACTGTGCTGAAAGTACATACTTTTCCATCTAAAGATACTCTTGGCAGTAAAAAAAAGTGTTGAAAGTGCAGAATTTTCCCTCTAAAGACATTTTTGGCAGTAAAAATTGTAAGGAAGCTGATCAGTGCTATGTGGGGGGAGTGCACCGTCTAACAGTTTGAGTCGAGGGGGGGGGAATACACTTTACCCCTCTCCCAGTTCGTCAAAACGTGATTTGCCTTGTCCAGATCGACATCTCAGAGGTTCGAGTCGGCAGGGGGGGGGGGGGCCCAGGGAGTGAGGTCATGCGACTTTGGTTTGCGTCCGTCCCTCCCTCCGTTCGATCCTCTTCATCGCATTCCACCACTACTGTATTGAATCACACTTCCTTGGCCTGCTATTCCCTCCTGCTGGATGGTCTTCTCCGTTGTCTCCGTCTTCTGCTGAAAACTTCTTCTTCTATGAAAGGACTTCTTTCTTTGGCCTTTTGGCTCAGCTCGCTGCCGATCTGGACGGAACCCTCTTCCCTGATCCCTTCAAGACGATCCACCAGCTCTGCTACTTCTGACTATGCCATCAACGCTTTTGGAAGGTTTTCTTCTTTCTTGATTGGAGTTCCACGTCAAGTCTACTGAAACTCGTGCACCGCCACGTATACATGGCAACCAGGTTTTCGATGGCCAGCTATCGCTCTCGTCACTTCTTCCTGGGATCGAGGTGGTGGCCTCCTCTTCTCTTCAAAAGTCGGAATCTGCGACCTCATCTATGACTAGGAATGGTCTCCTCTTCTTTGGCATCTGTGACCCCCAAGCCGACACGAATCCCCTGGTACGCCAGCTGTGGGACCCATTTCATTCCCATCTTTGACACATTGGCCCTCTTTCGAAAGCCGCTCCTTACCTGCCTTCACCTGACTGCTCGGCCTAATGCGTCTTTCGGCTGCGCGGACCCTCGTCACTTTCCAAATCTCCATGAACTTCACGTGGTTGGTGTTGGCCCTCGTGGTTTTCCACCTTTCCTGCATCTGGTTGCTGTCCCGCACCTTGAAAGCATTTTTTGGGCCATCAATTCTGCTCCCTAAAGCTGCCAGTTCTTCAGGGCTCCTACAAAAGCTCTGCGATCATGCATACACGTCCTTACACCCCAGCCGCGCCACTCCTGGCCGTAAATATTTCGGCTCGGCATTTTCACCCGCCCCAATCAAACCGGAAGAGCCTCTCTGTGGTCCTTCCTGGACCGGGTGTTTCCCATTCCATGGACACTGGCCTTCTCGTTTCATTACGATTTTTTCAACGAATAATTCATCTAACTTCTTAAAAATAAAAAATTTGAATAAACGACAGAACCAAGAAACTTTTCGTCGTGGTCAGCTGTCTTCAACCATCACCACTCTTATCACGACTGGCGTCATCGCAACGACTTGTTCCCTGGTTTCGCCACGTGAGGCACAGATTGGTCAAAGACCTCTCTTCATGGTAGTGTTAAGAAACCCTTCCGTACACACAGTTTCGCATCACTGCGTTTTTCAAGGCGACTGGAAAGAGAGATCCTCTGCAAGATTTCAGGATTTCATCACTCATTAAATCCTTTGAAGTGGTAAGACCCACAACAATACGACTCTTCCCTGACCGGGACCTGTCCATCGTTTTAACATCATTGATGAAGGCACCATACGAACCACCCCAAAACTGCAGCCTCCATCTTCTCAAGCATAAGACAACATTTTTAGTCACGCTTGCAGCAAACCTTTGTTCTGGCCATGGACCCTGCTCATAGTTTCTTCTCAAATTACTTCTAAGACGCCTACCTCACCTCAAGTGACTCTCTTTGGCGGCAAGACCGAAAGATCCTCCGTGCCGAACCAGACCATCACAATCACAGTGCTTTCAACATAAGAGACGAAGAACCCCAAACTGGGCAAAAGTACCTTAAACTGCGGGCCAATTTCATCAACTTCGGTTCAGTAATCTCGGCGTGATGTTACCACAAAGAAACCCCAATGAGTTGCTGCATAAGGACCTCGCTTAAATTACATTGGCCATATCGCGGTGAGATGTCAGGTTTCAAAATATTCAAGGGTGAAATAAGTTATTGACTTAGTATAGTGTTACAACTCTATCTGGTCTTACTAGAATGGAGCGAAGCTAACAGATCCCGCTACTTGCACTTGATGTATACAAGACTTGATTATATTCTTGAACAATATTAAAAAGCCCTAATAATAAGAATAGGGGAGGTTTGGTATCTAGAAACTATATTCTTGAATATGCCCTAAAAATAATAATATTGGGGGAGGTTTTGTATCTGGCGACCTAAATGTTTTTGCTTATTTTAGTTGTATTTTTTATTGCTTGTACAGTTTTTGTTCATTCCTGTTTTTTTGTTTTTTTGTTTTTTACTTTTTGTTTATGTTTAGTTTGTGCATACTCCTTTGAAGAAGTACAGCCGTAATTACATATGGATGATGTCATGTTATTTTCATGCAATCCGTTTGAACTTTACGTCAGAGAATCTCTGCTGTCTATTATGGAAGCAGAAGGAAATCTTGTAAGGTGAAGGAAAAATATGGGAAAGCCTTCGCTCATGTCACGGTCCAAATATTGTTCAGAAAACGGCAAAAATGCAAACGTTGTTGCTTCCCAAGTAGCATGGAAGTCTATCACAATTACCTGAACGTTGCCAGAATCCGTTTCCAGTTCAGATCAGCTTATGCGCCGCCACTTATTAGAAAACAAAATCGAACTCGTTTTAACTGATTCGAAGTCAAAACAGCAAAGGAACACAAATAAACTCACCTGTAAGGTTTCAGATACTGCAGTGTTGCTGTATTGTTTAGTCCACGTAAAACCTTACTGCTGTATTCAAATGTTTTTTTTTTTACTTTTTCACACGACAGATCAGCTAATGATTGGTGAATTCTACTTGGCTAAATGACATCGCTGGAAAATATTTAAAAACTAATCGTCCTAAGCTTAGAACAGCTCTACAGTTAATTCAGGGTTCGTGCGAGTCCTTGAAACCCTGGAAAGTAATAATGAAATTCCATGCCTGGAAAAGTGTTTAACAATCTTGACAAATGATAATGTATCATCAGTAGAATGATGTATGGAAAGTAGACATCGTGACTAAAAAAAAATGAAAAAAAACTTAGCCAAGAAAGTAGTCGAATGTGTAGCCATACATTATTCTTAGTTTGTTTCGGCATGAAAAGTTTTGAAATTTGTTCTCTGGCCTTAATTGTATTTAGTATCAAGTATTATGTCATCAGGAGGGGGGGGGGGGGGAGGAGGAGGAGGGTCGACTACTGGTGATGATTGCTGTTGAGATGGGGAGGACAGTTGATGATGTAAGCACTGCTACCACAGTTAAAGGGTGGAAATACGCAAAAAAAAGGTCCTCAGAAAAACTGTGGATGTACACGAAAAAACACCCCCTCTAGGGAGTGGGGTAAAGTTAGAAAATGACGTGATATACTGGAGCCCCCTTGCACGTGTAATGGTTTGATACAACAGTAAGGTTTCACGTGGACTAAACAGTACAGCAACACTGGAGTATCTGAAACCTTACAGAAAAATTTATTCGTGTTCATTTGCTATTTCGGATCAGTTAAACATTACCGTAAGCATCAAACGAGTTGGTTTTTGTTATCTAATATGTATTCTTGGTCTGACTTAATGTTGCAAAACTGAGTCATACAGGAAAGCCGCCATGGAAGCAAACATCTTTACGGTGGGTTATGCTGCACATTGTTCAGGGTTCATATACCGACCTGGAAAGTCAGGGAAAATCAGGGATAGTCAGGGATATGAAATACGGGAAATCAGAGAAAGTCATGGAAAAAAATAGAAAATTGGTGAAAAGTCAGTGATAGTCATGGATTTTCGTGTTTTGAATGAACTTTTTTTAGAACCGTTTTTTATTAACCGTTTTTTGTTTTTTCATTTTTGGAATTTCATTTTTAGAATGATCCGTGTGGTCTTGTAAGTTCCTCGCGCTTTGCTGATCTTCTTGTCCTTTAAAAAAAAAAAAAAACAACTAAAATTGAGAAAAATGTAGTTATGATGCCAGGCCTGCCGAGTGGGCAGTTGAGGCTGTGTAAAAGTGTTTTTAGTCAGGGATGTTTGAAAAAATAAGTCAGGGAAAATCAGGGATATGAACTTTTAGATACGAGTATGAACCCTGTTATTTGTATTTGACTTGCTTATCTTTAACTTTCCTTGTTAATCTTAACTATAAAAAAAAAGCCATTTTCATTTTCTCTTACAATTCCATACACGTCTAAATCTTAACAACGGCATTTCAATTAACCGTGTTTCTTTTCCCTAGTATGCTTGAACAAAACATGGATATGGTGTATAGTAGACGTCAATATGGCGTACTGCACATTAAAAAGGAACATTGTTGAATTAACATCTTTTTTCAAATGCTAAGGATAGAGGCGGAGAGGAAAAATCTTGCTAGTAACTACCTAGGGTGTTTGACGTGCAACAATCGTCACGAGCATGAGTGCATTTCTGGGATCGTTCTCCTCCCGGGTGGGCGGAAGCCAGGAATGAGCAAGGGACCTTTGGCTTTTGAGACTGTCGTGCTAACCACTGAGCCACTCTGACCCCCCATTGCACATTACGTCACTTCCGTTTTTGCAGGCGTAGGTTGACATTCATTGCACACTGTACTTTTATTTGGCTAATACGCTTTCGAAAACTAAATGCATGGCTATTTTGATTTTTTAAGAAGTATTAATATATATACAATCACATCTAGTGGAAAGAAATGGTACCAAAAATAGATTATTTTTTAATTCTTTCTTTAAATTGTGAAAAAAAAAATGCTGCATGCAATGGTTTAAAATTTTTCTTTTTTATATTTATAGAACCACTTTAATGGCGTTCATTATTTTATAGATTACATGTAAAACGATCCAGGCACAAATAGGCCGACAAATTTGGAATAGTTTTCCAAACAACAGAATAAATGGGGAGGGATTCCCACATACATTACGTGGTGCACCCGCCCGCAAGAGGGGAGGGGGTTGGCGGCAAGTACCCCCCGCCCAGAAAGATCCGAAGAATTAAGGAAAATTTTAGTAAGAGTAGACGCCAAGGGATTTACTGCAATTGAAAAATTTCTGGAAATTGGCTTTTTCTGTAAACGAGTGGATTTTTACAAGGCCCCTTACCAGATCCCTTAGCTGAATTCTCACACGCCATTTTGAATTCCATCCGGCTGCCTCCTCCCCCTACAACGACAGTTTCCACTGCCTTCCAAAAGTTCTTGAATTTTGGCTATAATTCCGTCAAAAACTGCAAATGTTTGGAACTTTAAAAGGTTTGTTTTTGTACCAGTCTTTGATTATCTTTTTGTTTTGTAATTTGACAGCGAGCGTTCTACAAGAATGGAAACCTCCAGCCTCACCTCGCCAGAATGGGTCTAAAGGTATAGATTATTAATTCGTACATTGCAGAACGTTAAACGCCACGGTTAAAAGTGACAATGAAACTGCTACACCAATATCTTTTTGCTTGGTTGCAGCAAGAGAGAGCAACAGCAGTAACTCCTGAGCAGTTTGAAGCTTGTCTACAGTACACAATGTTGGCCAAATTAGCACCATACTGGAACAAAGTTGGGTCCATGCTGGTAAAAGGTACTATACTTTCAACGTATTTTTGTACAGTATCTTTTTTCTAGACACCAAAACTCGCCATTCTATACAGATAACATATGTAGCAGCATGGCGACTACTAAATACTTTTGTATTTGCAGCCAGGAGGGTTTGGCCGTTTTCAGACTTCTCAGGAACAGTAACGCGACAGAAAAGATGGAAACTTCTTTGGGCTTAATTTTTTTGCGTCGATAACGTGAAAGTCACGATTAGTGGCATTGCTTAACATTTTCTAGTTTAAAAAAAATATTATTTTAACCTTCGAATTATTAAATAAATATTAATTACAAATGCAATTTGGACTTATATGTCAGACTGCCTGAGCCGGGAATCGAACCCACGACCTTTGAAAGCATGGTTGAGGCCGCTATCGCTGAGGCATACTGACACGGCCCAAACTGGCTGTGTCAGTATGCCTCAGGGTATGACTGCGGCCCGTGGTTTCAACGGTCGTGGGTTCAATTCCTCGCTCAGGCTGTCTAACATGTAAGTCCAAAAGGCAACGTAAATAGGTTTGTGCATATGTATTTATTTAACTCTTGTTGAGCCTTTGGCTTTCTGTTTTTAATTCAAATTATTACTCCGTAGGAATAACTATGCGTTTGATACCACGACTTCAAATGGCTCAAAAAACCTTGGCGGAAATCCTGAAGTTTTAGTTTGTGCTCTTACAATCAAGTTCGTTTAAAGCCCGTATTCATAGGGTTCATGAGAACGACCGATGTCGGATTAGAACCACTACCGTGCACATGTGTCATTGATGGAATAGCGCAGTAACATGAAGAACTTGACTAACATATTGGCTAAGGTTTTATAATGCTTTTACTGGCGTTTTTTGTTACATGCATAATGAGCACTAGTTTACAAGTAATGAACTAACAATGTAACTACAGTAACCTTGGACTAACAACTCTTTTCAAGAAGGACGAATCACCTACCTTCACCACCATACACAGTCCGTGCGCCCGATGCTGTTAGGAGACTGGCAGCGTGACCTTGCGTCATGGGAGATCGAAAGTATATCTGAAGGTTTTCCCTGGTTTTCCCGTTTAACTCTCGTTACTCGTGTGACAAGAGTGAGGTGGTCTAAGGTGACACGCCACTGACGGATTTTGCGGTGGCATTGCTATCGCAGCTGCAGAAGGTCGGAACACACTGGAGCTTACAGGGAGCCGTACGTGAATCGTCCATTTCAAAGAGAGTTGTTAGTCCAAGGTGTAACTACAATGTATTTTCAATTCACCAGTGTGCTGATATTTTTGTTGAAAAAATTTTTTCAGGAAGAGACTTTTTGTCTGCAACCCATAAAACAGATGCAGTGAGTAAGTGTGCTAAATAGGTTTCGTCACTTACCTAACTTTTTCTTAGAGTTCATAATTAGAGAAATGGTATACATCATTAGAAAACAAAAACGAACTCGTTTGATGCATTAGTAAGGTTTAACTGATCCGAAATCAAAACAGCAAAGGAAAGCAACTAAACTTTCCTGTAAGGTGTCAGATACTGGAGTGTTGCGGTACTGTTTAGTCCACGTGAAACCTTACTGTTGTCATGCAAATGTTTTTACCATTTTTACTTTTGTACACGATACATCAGCTAATGATTGGTGCATTGTACTTGGCTAAACGACATCGCTGGAAAATGTTGAAAAACTAATCATCTTAGTGTGCTTAGCACAGCTCTACAGGTAATTCAGGGTTCGTGCGAGTCTTTGAAAACCTAGAAATGTCCTGAGAAGTAATAATGAAATTCCAAGCTGGTAAAGTACTTGGAAATCTTGAAAAAATGATATATGTATCATTAGCAGGGTGATGAATGTTAAGTGGGCGACGTTACTGAAAAACACTGAAAAACATTTAGCCAGGAAAGTAGTTGAGTGTGTGGCCTCACGTAATTCTTCATTTGTTTGGGCGAGAAAAGTTTTGCAATTTGGTTTCAGGCTTCAGTGTTTACGTGTATAATTTTTGATACAGCAGTAAGGTTTCACATGGACTAAACAGTGGAGCAACACTGCGGTATTTGACATCTTACAGGAAAGTTTATTTATGTTCCTTTGCCGTTTTGGCTTCGGATCAGTTAAACCTTACCTTAATCATCAAACGAGTTCGTTTTCGTTTTCTAATCCATGCTTCTTTGGCATACAATGCAGTTTAGATTAGCTTGTTTTAATGTTTTGTATTACGGAATGTTTTGTATTTGTTTAGGTCAAACAAATATGAAATAAACCCTTTAATCCTCAGTCTACGTCTTGCAGCTGGCATTTGCTGATTAGCATTGTTCGTAATAAAAATGTATAAAACGCTGTAAAACAATCACTCTGGACGTTTAGCACTCCCTAACCCCTGAACCATTTGACCAATTAGAAAAGGCCTTATAGAATGCGCACATCTACAGAGCAATACCTGTTAAATGAGCTAAGAACCGGCTTTATTGGACAAATAGTTTGATCAGTAGAGAGCCTTGGAAGAAACGTTTCATGCCAACAACAATCCCAAAATGAAAATCACGATTCCAGCTCAAGTCCAGATCTCCGATGTGACAAAGAGGAAATTAATAAAAGTTCGGACACATGTTCACCAAGTCCAACAAAGCTTATATACAAAATTTGAGTGGAAAATATTGATAGACAGCAGAGAAATTAAGCATCGAAATTTCGGCTTTAGCACGGGTGGCTGAGGTCAAACCCTAGACCAGGGGTCACCAAACTACGGCCTGGGGGCCAGATGCGGCCCGCGAAGCACTTTTATCCGGCCCATGCTTTATTTTCAATAAATGTCCTTTTTCAGTTGTTTATCCTTTTGAAGGTGTATTTTCCTTTTCCCTGAGTGAAGCGAAGATTACTTTTTCGAAACTAGGATGATCTCGACTTTGTTCAGGAATGGCTGATGAGCATCTGCATGCACTACTTAGCATTGGAGCTTCCACTTTTGAATCTCAACATCGATAAATTGCCAAGAGAGAAGTAAGCCCACAGTTTCCAACAGTGAGGAGCAACTGTAACTTTGGGGAGGGGGTGGAAAAATACTTTGATCTTAATTCACAAAAGGTAAAAACACTACGTAACCACTGTTTGGTAATGGGGCGTTACTCTTCACTATACTTGGGGAGGGGGTGGGGGGTGGCCACCGCAGAAACTCATATAGGACCAGATGAGAAAAAATCTGGCCCGCGGAAGATAAGCAACTGTGCTATATGGCCCTCAGTTTGAAAAGTTTGGGGACCCCTGCCCTAGACCATACAAAAAGTCCAAAAATGTACTAATAAGAAAAGCCCAAAACGACTAATGGTCCTAGTGGACTAACCTCCCAGGATAAACCGGATAACAATCGACTACAAACTTGACTTTAGCGCAAGTCGTTTATCATTGGTGGCGTGCCAACTATGCCTGGTCGTGCAGAATGTTGCACTAATGGCTAGCTCAATTTGTTTTTACCGTTCAGTTGGCAGAGACGTGTGTAAATCAGCTTATGTGTCCATAGTTTAATTTTTTTGGTTGGTTTTTGGTTGGTTTTAGTTACAGTTTTAGGTAGAGGCAGAACACGTGGCTGTGGGGGTCTTTAGGTCTTAAATACCGGTCTCGTCTCGGCTTGCATGCCAGTCTTGGCTCGTCTCGTCATGCCTTCACCCTGGTCTTGTGCAGTTGAAGACGCAAACATTCTTAACATTAATATTCGTATGCAGTTCATCACTTAGGCTTTCATCACAAAAGGATAAAGTGTTCAGCAACAATTACAGCCTAAGTGAAGCTCATAGAATTAACCTAAAAAAATAGATAAAGCGAAATATTCGTCTAGCCTTAGGTCTTTTCAACTGCTGATGTTAATTTGGGATGAAGAGGAATAGGTTACCAAGTAAAGAATAACTTTTTCAGGTCTTGCTTCTAAGCTGAATTTTAAAATGGCTTATCATGCTAATATAAGTAATGTGCCGATTGGCTTTTTCTTTCAATTTCGACTGGCTTTTACTTTCAATTTCACATAATTTATTAGTATTTAAAGAAAACGAATTCTTTTTGTGTTAGTTTACGCTCGTACATTGTCTACTGTGGCATAAATTATTGAAAATGCAAAACATTTCCGTTTTTTCTTCAGTCTTACAAATCGTTGCAACACAGGAAGGTTTGCATGTAGCAGCGCAGCCACTTTGTGTAAAACTAATCTCATTGAAGGTAAGAAGTAAAAACTTAAATTTTTATTTTCTGTACGGTTATTAAATTGATGTACTATTGTATAACAATTGTAGGTTATTTTTTTTTTTACTTTTAATAGCTACATGACTTAAACATCTCTCCGAAAGTCATTCATAGCTTTACGCTTAGCCAAACTGGAGTGATAGGAGAAAAAAACATACCACAGAAATGGTGCCACATTCTGCCAAGGTAAAAGACGACAAAAAATAGATTAGTTGGTGGCAAACCAAATGATTAAATTATAACTTTAATACCGTGGACTAGTGACTGGATTGTAAAGGTCATAGGAAATACAGTATTCAAAGCCGCTTTCATATGGTTGCGATGCCACTTCAGATCAGTGAAACACGAAAAATAGTATGGAATGTATGGTACTATAGCATAACCAGTGGCGGATTTAGGTAGGTGCACTGGGTGCGGGCGCACCCCCCTTCAGCACTAAAATTAATTTTTTTTTTAATGTTGTTTTCATGCCACGATTGGAGACAAAAAATTAGCCCAACACATTTTTGTGTTGACCTTCAAAACTGTTTGTTTACTTACCAACGATTAAAAAAAAAGGAAGAAGCGATGAAAGTTTTTCACCTCTGCCCTAAGGGGGAGTGACTTTTACTTCCCAGGAAGCCCCATACGGACTAGAGATTTCTTCAATGTGACTTTTAGGGTGCAGAAAGACATTGAAGGAAATCGCAAATGAGCATAGCTATTAAGGTAGTAATCAGATGTCATTGTGGACAGTCTGCGTGTGGTAGTTGACCCTATGTGGATTATGGGTAGGTGGGGGGGGGGGGGGTGTTCTGAATGAATATTTAGACAATAGTGGTTGTTTTAGGCCTAAACTGGTCTACAAGCATGCCCTCTAGAAGCCAAAAAGAAGCAGTAAAATGGATAAAAATGTAAAAGTTACAGGGGCTCTGCCCGTGACATTGCTGGGGTAGCTTGCAATGCTTCCCTACACCCGTAACTGACATTGGATTGACATGAAACAGCACCCCCCCCCCCCAGAAAATCCTAGATCTGCCACTGAGCACAACAAGCCCATGCTTAAAAGTAGTATTAATTCACTGTCTTATATATTTTTCTTGTCTTACTGACTTGAAATTTCCACTACGTATCTACAATTTAACCAGGAATTTGAGGCATTAGGTTTCGTGTAAATCATCTACAAGAATTTCCTTGTATGAAAGAACACAATGTTGAATGTTATAACCAGTTGGTTTTCAACGTAATAAACATTTTAGTGAACACAAGAAGAAAAGACTCGACTACTAATGAATGCCATTTCTAAGATGTTGGTGATAACTCAACTCCAACTTGCGAGGATTTTTCTTTGTGTTCTTCAGAAGTCTAACGTGTACAGTTTTCAAAACTTCTGCATTTGTCCTTCTATTATAAATTCTAATTTGACTGTACTGTTTAGGATCTGGAGATTTGGCACGCTTTCAAACGATGCCGTAGCGCAAGCAGGCAAGAGATGCAATCCTGTTCGGTAATTCCAATCGGAAATTCCAAGTTTCTTTCAACATGCCACAATAATTGACATAAGCATGAGGCGTCGAAAGGGCCTTCTGTTCCCGAATATGCCGGGAGCAGCTGAGGTTAAACTGGAATCCGGGACCTCTGGCACATGAAACAGTCATGCTAAACATCAGGCCGCCTTGCCCCACATTGCTGCTGAACAGTGACACGAGACCCAGAGGTGCAATGGCATTGTGGGGCCCAAAAAGCGTGCAATCAATGAAAAATGACATGCCGAGTATGGCACGTTTGACAGCCGAAAGCAAAAGGTCGAGACAAGACAAAATCTTAAAAAAATCAATAATTTGGACTCGTGTCCCGGTCTTGTCAAGTCACCATGACGTCTCTTGGCAGTCTATTAGGTAATGCATGAAAATGTCAAAATTTGCTTGAGATTGTCACCTTGCAGAAAAGAAACAGTTTGACACCTTTTTTGTCATCTTGAAAGAAAAATTAATTTTTTTAACGACTGCTATTGAATTGACGCGCCCCCCCCCCCCCCCCCGGGGGGGGGGGGGTGTTAAGAAAACTTAGAAAACCTTCACCAAATAGAAAGTTGTGGCTTCTAGTTTTTAAAGTGTTACAACTTCAGTAACTTACAACCTGCATGCTGCGTTTTTCCCGCAAATTTGGAACCTTCTGGGAAAAAAACGAATGCTTGAATTACATAATACACAGCCATTACTGTTTATAATAAAAAAAATCTGTTAAACTGTTTACGACCTGAATGATTTTAACCCAAGCAATGAGAGATACAGATGGCGCTTCCCCAATTCCTTGGACTTTATGCTATGGGCAACGAATGTATCTTTTTATTTGAATTTGTGATTATGAATATATCAATGAGACCAGGCTCAATCAAAGATTTTGAACAGGATGAAAAGGCTGGTTTTCGAGCCCCGGCAGTCTAACCGCGCGGCCCTAACACTCGTAACCAAATGGGCTCGAGAAGGGTTAAGTAAATACGGATGCAAACCTATTTACGTTGCTTTTGGGAAGTAAATGCCAGACTGCCTGAGTGGGGATTGAGCCCACAACCTTTGAAACCGAAGACCGAAGTCCTACCGCTGAGCCATATTGACACGGCCGAAAGGAAACATCCATATGCAGCATTTCACACGTACACATATACATAGAAACATACACTTTTCCAATCGCCACTGGAGGGTTGTTTGCTTGCGCGCCACGCCCCAGTGAAATCGAAAGGAACAAACAAGAAAGCACTCAGACAGTCTGGCATTTAAGTCCAAAAGGCAACGTAAATAGAATTGCATCCATATTTATTTAACCCTTCTGAATGTTCAATGCCTAATTTCACGCTTTCATGTATGTTCCTTTTAATTTCATTGGTGTGTGGCACGCAAGCAAGCGTTCCTCCAGTCGCGATTGGAAAAGTGTATGTTTGTATGTATATGTGGTGGTGTGCGTGTGAAATGCTACCTGTGGGCGTTTCCTTTTGGCTGTGTCAGTATGGTCTTTGGTTTCAGAGGTCGTGGGTTCAATTCCCCACTCAGGCAGTCTGACATTTAAGTCCAAAAGTCAACGTAACTAGGTTTACATCCGTATTTACTCAATCAAAGCTATTTGCTACTTCGTATCTTTAGAAATTAAAACATTTTTTCTTATTTCAGCATGAAAAAAGGACAAGTGGTAGAAATCACACACAATATTCCTTCGTTTAGTCCATTTAAAACATACGCCGACCTGAAGAGACATTGGAAAAATCACGTGTGTATATACCATCCTACTACCTATGTCGATTAAATTGTAATACCGGTAAAGGATAAACTTTTAGGAAAATTTATTTACTTGCAGTATGGCTATCGTTTACCAGACATTGAAGAAAGATTGTACTTCAGTGTTTATTTCAAACTCATTGGTAAACAACTCTTCACGTATCCTTTTTTCAACATGGTACTGCAACGACATGCACGAAAACGAATCAAATGGCTTAAATTTAGAGTTTCGCTCGACATATGACGAGAATTAGCCTATCTCGAATTTTCAACCTTGTGTCCCGTCTTGTAATGCTTCAACTCTTCTTGATTCATCTCTTCTTGATAAGTCTTCTGCAGTTCTATAATTTCTCGAATTGCTGAAATTGCTCCAATCGTTTCTATCATGAAAACCTGGCTATATATAAAAGCAAGAATTTCTTGATAAAAGAGATACACAAAAGGAAAAAGAACTAAATACTCCAACATAACCACACATATTCATGTATTTATCATTACAAAAAGATAAAATGCATGTTGATCATAAGGGTGAACAAATATACAGAAAACTATTTTCTCTTTAAGGAGAATAATACAAAGATCCAGGTTATGAGTTCCGGTTGGGGCGCCAAATATGGGCATGCACGTCTCCCTACTGCCCAGAACAACTTAATTGGTAATATTTACGCTCTTCAGTTTGTTCCATACTAATACCTAGGGAAATTGGTCCAGGGGTTTGCAGTCACGAGGCGTTTCAAAGATGCTTTTGCACCAACTGCCCACTGCGAATACACCATGCACCAAGATACAGGAATCTTGCCATAGCCATCTGCATAGCACTCTTGTGATGAGAAAACATAAAACAAAAATTAAATTAGCTTGAGAGAGAAAATGAATTGGGGAAAGAATTTTGTAGCGTCATATTGAATAAAGAATATTGAAGTGTCATAGCATCTATTATCATAGTGTCTATTCAGGTCTCATAAAAACGAGTTTTAAGCAGCCGAGAGCAATAATAAATACAAAAGCGTGTTAGTCAAAACATACCACATCCAAAGTTTCTTGATTTATGTTAAACATTTAGACCATGAATGTTGTGCGCAAGTCGTTTTGCGCCATCTATACAGCTTTTTTTTTTCCTTTTAAGAAGTTTTATGTCTTGGTTTCAGTCTTATCTTGATAAATTTTCATCTCCATCGGTTTTGTCTCATCTTGCCTTATTGAGATGTGACTACTTGTATCTACTGAATCACAGCTTTTAATTTTTTTCTCAATACCAAGCATGAAAAGCTGTAGGCGGAATACCAAGCAAAGGCACCATTAAATAAAACTTTGTGGATCTTCGTTTGTTTCTTTTCTTTTTGTGTTGCAGTACATCATAGCAAGAGCAATAAAATGGCTAGTGCGTAAGGGTTGGCCTTTATAGCCTTTAACAGGGACACTGTTCCAGAAGGTGCCGATCTGGTCACAGTCATCTGACAAATTTAAGTTTCAACCCAGTGGTGGCACCGAGGGTAGGAGGGGTAAAAAGTGTTGCACTCTTCCGTCGGGGAAGAGTTAGGTTTCTGAAGACTAAACAGGACAAAAATATAAAGACAATCATTAACTGGTAAAAGTTTGAGAGAGGCTAAAAAAAAAAAAAAAGGGTCGAGAAAATTCACAAGTTTTTTTTTCCGAGTTTTGTTGGCCCCCGGTTGGGGAAGTATTGGTGCCCTGTTAGGGATCGTCAGGCACCACTACTGAAGTGCACCTTACCACAAAGAAGATCCATGCAATTAATAACATTTGTTTTAGGTCACCACTGAAAGAGAATTAACAGGTTCTAAGGAGATCTGCCCCAATAGCAACAGTGTGAAGAGCATTAAACAGGACAGAAAGCCAACGTAACTAAACAAAAAACTTGCCAGAGGTCTAAGTGGTCTAGCAAAAGTATGTTAAATTTGCTTAATATATTGTTAGGGTAAGGTAGCCACAATTTGTGTTTTCGTTTATTGCTACCTAAAACTGATTATTTAATTCAAGTTCCGTATGCTATATGGTAAAAGATTTATATACCAATCGAAGTCGGTTTTCCAACAACAACAGCAAATTGTTGGTAGAGGGGGATGCTCTTGAAAATGGCTTTCACAATATCAAATTTTTTTTACTTTTGTTTTGTTTTATGAAAACAATTAGTAATGTTTTTGACAAAATTGTACCTCAAAGTCCAAAAGAAAATCATTCATAAACCCAAAGGTTCTTAAACTCAACACTTACCAGATACCCTGCATGCTGTATCAAATCGTCCGAACCACTTGTACTTCACTGTACCAATCCAGGACAGCAACTTGTCTCCTTTTTTGCCGATGTAGCTCGGCTGGTGCCACAGATCTGCGGACAAGCTTTGAAGTTTTTTCAAGCCCCTGGACTTCCAACCAACTATAACCTGAGACCTGCATTACAGGTGAATGAAGGTTGGGCTTATCAGGACTTGGACCAGGCTCCTGGATTATCAAGAGTTTTCTCCATGTATATGTTTTCTAATACCTTTGCAGGTTTTGTACGCAGATGAAAAACCCAATATAAAGACAGAATTACCTGAAGTGTACCGCAAACAGACGGCACAACCTAATTTAACAACTGTACTTCTTGGCAAGGCAAACAGAGTAGGAATAGTTACTGAACCCCAACTATTAAACCAAACTGTTCCTCCGTCACAAGTAACAGCAGTAATTAGCACCGAGTTTGCTGGAGTCCTTAATGCCTGTAATAAGTATGTGAACAACGCCTTTCCAAGCGAAGTTAAACATAAGCCGAACTGTAACAGCAGACATGCGACAGCACAGGTACCTACTCCTCCATCAACAACACTACAAGCTGCCAATGCGACCGATTGTGCAAGTCAACCGCAACTTAGTTCTCAACGTTACAGACCAACTTTTAAACCTGTAGCAAAATCGACCAATTCGTCACTTCCTAGCAAACTTGTACAACTGGAAACCATGGTGAACCTAACTAAAAAGCCTGTGTCCATCATACGGCCTCCAAACGTCAACTTAGCTTCACTACAGCAATGTAATGATACTGCTAAAGTGGTGCCAACTTTCAAGAAGCCGCTCTCCCTACCCAATACAGTAACTAAATCACCAGCTCCTAAAATGCCAAGAAACGTCATTCCAAAACATACTATAAAAGTTCCACCAACATTTGCACGCACACCTAATTTTCACCAAATGACATTAGCGACCAACGCCAATAGCATTTCCAGCTCGAATATTCAACCGCACTTCTCAGCTGGCTTGACAGCTGGATTGTTAGGTCAAGTAAATGCCCATCATAAACCATTGGCAATAAAGAATAAAAAGCCCAGCACACCAAAAGCTAAGAAAGTGGTAAGTATTAATGAATTACACAGCATCATCCAAATTTGTATCAGTTGTTGGAATAATTTTTGTTTGTGCCATTCATAAATTAGAGCTTTATAAATTTAGATGTCCAAAATTGGACGAATAATTGTTTCTTTTGGCTTTATTCAGTTTTGACTATAAATAAAGCCTTAATTTGAAAAAACGAACCATCATACTTCGAATGTTCGAAAAATCCCAAGAGACGAAATCACGCTCAAATTCAAAATAAACAAATCCTATCGATTTGCTAATTTTCAACAGGCTGCTTTGACTAAAGATGGCTAAAATATAGTACGTCTGTCTTCATCAGACCACCACAAAAGCCTTATTTACAAGATTTACTCTATTTACAATGTCCGACGTGCAGCGATCATTATGGAACTAGTAGATCCACAACGATCGATGCACGTCGGACATTGTATATAATGTAAATCTTGTAAATAATTTTCTTGTGATGCCCTGATGAAGACAGGCATACTATTTTTGCCATCTTTAGGCAAAGTAGCATGTAAAAAATTCGCAAATAGGTTTTGTTTACTTTGAAGTTGATCGTAATTTCGTTTCTTGGAAAGTCTTACTTTTGATGGTTATTTGCCGATAACTAAAAATAGTAGGTCAAACAGCCTACTTATAAACACATATCATGCAGCTTGGGAGTCAATCTGGTCAGTACATTAAAACTACTTATATTAATGGAATGCAACATATTAGCCCCTTTGGAACCAGTATAAACTCTAGAAGGACTAGATTGGAATGCAATAAAAATAACATATGAACACCAGAAGGACTAGATTGGGAACCAATGTGAATGCTATAAAAATAACATAAGGGCTAGCTTGGGAACCAGTGCGGCTGCTATTATAATAACATGAACTCTAGAAAGGTTAGATTGGGAACCACTGCAAATGCTGTAAAAATAACACGAACTCTAGAAGGGCTAGATTGGTTAACCACTGTGAATGCTATAAAAATAACATAATAAAGGCTAGATTCGACTTTGTGCCTAGACCTTAACCAATAGGATGTGCTTTC
>JAHWFP010030599.1:14082-38885 GCA_023313725.1 Lithobius niger
AGCGTTTTTTAATACTAATATCCCTTATTTTTTTTCTTGTTTTATAACTGTTTAACCTTTAATATTTGATTTTTCTTAAATACTTCTTCAGTTGATTTATTTACTTTCCGAAAAACTTTTTCACTATTTTATTTTGCAATTTCTGCAATCTATTTATTAAATATTCTGACGTAAAACCATACAATTTGGTGTAAATTCCATACCTTAGATAACTAACAATCCATGCCTCATATACAATCATTTTACTTTTTACATTCATCATATTCCTAAGTTTATACAATCTTGGTATAATTTTACTTATAATTTTACTTATAAAGTTACTTATTAAATTAATAATATGTTGTTTAAAATTCCAGGGTGAATCAATATGAACTCCTAAGTAAGTAAGATTGTTTAATTTCTATTTGTTTGCATGTATTTTTACGGACGTGTTGATGTTTTGACATTTCATGAAATTACAGTTTTCAGAATGATTTTTATTATATGTTTCCATTTAACATTTTTCATTTTTGGCCCTGTTTTGTTTATTTGCACCGTTTTATCTTCGCTGATATAAAGTTCATTTTCCATAAACCATCCATTTAACTTGTCAAAATCATATTGTAAGTTATTTACCATGTCCTCACAGTTATAATTTATGGATAAATTATAAATTCAGTATTGTATCATCTGCAAATAAGTAAATTAATGTTTTAGAAGTGCAATCACTTATATCATTTGCGTATATTAAAGATACTAGCGGTCCCTGTACGGAACCTTGGGGTTCTCCAATAATAATAATTTTATTCAGCAAACAAGACAACGCACGAAGCTGCAAGAGGTACAATGTATGTGCACTGAAGGACAATACAAACAACACTTATGAGTGACACAAATTATGAGAGTTCTTTACATCATGGACATTGGTGTAATTAGTTTAATTGATAAAGACTAAATTAAAGTATCAACATTAATTGACAATAAAAATTATACGCAAAGGGTAGAAAGTTATATGAATAAAGTACAATATTACATTTAGATAGCTTTCAATATCCAATTTTTTTTTACATATTTTCTCATTTTATAAGCAAATAAACATCTTAAACAGGATGAGATTTCGTTGAATAAGGATGGAATAATATAAGACATGACTCTTTCACCATATGAATTTCTGCCAGGTGGAGTCTGCAATCATGCATTGTTGGTTCTTGAGGGTCTTAAAGTTAAAGGTTTTATAAGTGGGGTCAAAGTAATTATTCGTAATAATTTTATACTTGTAAAGTTGTTGAAAGTTAATAGTAATAATAATAATGGTTAATAAAAGTAATAATAATAATGATAATGATAATAATAATAATAATAATAATAATAATGTTTATTAACAGAAAGAAGAAAGAAAGAAAGCACGAAACTCTGCTGAGTTTGTATGTGTTGAATTAAAAAATCAATATTTACACAAATTAGTATGCACATTTGTATATAGGACCATTTACAATGTATCGAGTTAGCACATATAATGTTAGTAAGTAACAAAAACAAAAATAAAAAAATTAAAATTTTTAAATAATTTTTTTTATTTTTTTTATTTCAATAGCAAATTACAAACAAATTGCAATCCTCGAAGCTGTAATACAGCTTGTGTGAGTTTATACAAAGCATCTTATTCACAATTTTTTGCTATTATTAACAACACTTGACCCTGGTTTATTTTATAGGTTTATTTAATTGCAATGGGTATTTTATTTTTATTATCTTGTTAGTGGTAGCTATTAAATTTATGTATCTTTTGTCATGGTATTTTTTATTTTTATCTTGAAGTCTTTTAAATTGTTGTACTCCAACATATTTTTGGGCAATTCATTAAAAATACATGGTATATAATAAGTTCTATTTCTTTTCCCATATTTATTATTCCATGTCGGTTGTGAGAATGTTTGTTTATTTTTCCTTAGATTTATTTCTCTCTCTTTATTATAGATTTTAAATTTATTTATGTAATAATTTTTTGTTAATATAATATAATCTCTGAGTTTTATTATTTTTAATATTTCGTTCTCTTTAAAAATGTCATTTGTTTTTTGTTCCTTTCCTTCATAGCCAAATAAAACTTTAATAATCTTATTTTGCACTTTTTGTAATCTTTCGATCAAGTAGTCAGATGCAAATCCATAAAGTTCTATGCCGTATCTTATTATACTTCCAATCCAAGCATCGTACACTATTTTCTTATTTTTTGTGTCTAGTATCTTTCGCAGCAGATACATCTTTGGTAAAAATTGTCTTATTTTGGATATTAGTTGTATTATATGCGTTTTAAAATTCCAATTTGAATCAATTTCTATACCTAGGTACTTTGTAAATTTCTTTTTTTCTAAATTTAAACATTTTTCATTACATATTTCATCTTTATTTTTACCATCCAAGTTCCTACAGTCACCATAATGTTTAATTATTCCAATATTTTTGCTTTTGTTCATTTTTGGTACTGTAATGTCCATTTGAACTGTTTTTTCCTTGCTAATGAATAATTCATTTTTAATAAACCAATCATTTAATATGTCAAAATCATGTTGTAAATTACTCATCATTTTTTCGTATTTGCGATGTATTGAAACTATGATGGTATCATCTGCAAATAAAAATATTTCTGTCTTTTCAAGATTTTCTGATATGTCATTTGTGTATATTAAATAAAGTAGTGGTCCTAGTACAGAGCCTTGTGGTACTCCAAATTTTGTTTCAATTAAGTTGCTGTTTATGCCCTGTAGCTGTACTATTGTATTCCTGTTACTTAAGTAGCTTGTTAGAATATTATAAATTTTCCCTCTGAGCCCTAACCGTTTACACTTTTCTAGTAATATGTTATTATCAAAAGTGTCAAATGCCTTTTGCAAGTCTACTAGCACTACACCAACATACTTCCCTTCATCTAATGCTTTTGTAATTGTATCATTCAAGTCTATTAGCAAGTCAGTTGTACCCTTATTTTTTGTATATCCATATTGGCTTTCATTAAATAATTTTATTTTATCTAAAAATTTTCTTATTTTATTTGCAAAAAATTTTTCTATTATTTTATCAATTATAGAGAGTAACGCTATAGGTCTATAATTATTTTTATCAATTTTAGATCCTTTTTTATACACTGGCCTTATTACTTGGATTTTTAACATATCTGGCCAGACTTCTTTTTGTATCATTGCATTTATTAGTTTACATATAGCTTTTGCTGTATTTTCTTTTGTTTTTTTTATGTGTTCAGTTTGTATTGTGTCAATTCCTGTTGCATTTGTATCTTTTAACTCACTGATTAATTCTATTATATCTTTATCATTTGCATAGTCAATGTACATTGTTTTTTGTGTTACAGTCTGGTTTGTTTTTGTTTTTGCTCTCATCTTTTTATAAAAGTCTCCACTTTTGTACAAGTCGTGTTCTTTCTTAAAGCTTCCTTTCAGATTTGGGACTTGTTTTGAGTACACTTCGTTAAAGTCATTTGTCAGTTTTGAGGTACATTCTCCCTTAAAAGTCTTCTTTATACTGTCATCAATGCTAACCTTTTTGTTATTTTTTGTAATTTCGTTTATTACCTCCCATATCGATTTCTTTTTTTGTTCTAATCCCTTCAACTTTACTTTATAATAATTTTGTTTACATTCTTGAATTTTCTTATTTATTTCTTTTTTAACATTTTTATATTTCTGTACCATTTCTATATCTTTTCCATTGTTTTTCCTTATTTTATTCCATAATTTATTTTTAAAGTTTATTTGAATTATTAATTCATTTGTTATCCATTCTTTCCTTTTATTCTCTTCCTTTTTATTCCTGTTTGTTTTTTTTAAGTTAGTTTTTATTATACTGCTAGTGTATATAGATTTTATTTTATTTGTTATTGTATTGTAAATTTCGTCAGGACATGTTAAATGATCTATCACATCCCATTTTATATTGTTCATTTCCTTTACAATTTTTCCATGATTGAATTTAGTGTATTCATTTTGCATTATTTTTCCATCATTTTTTCTAGGTAAGTATTGTTTTATATTCCACATCCAGCACATAGTAAAGTAATGGTCTGAAATTTTTTCTGTCAATGTTGCTCCAGTAGTTTCTCCTCTTTCATGTTTAATATAGATAATGTTTCTCCTCTTTCATGTTTAATATGTTTTAATAATAATAATAATAATAATAATAATTTATTGCATCACATTGCTCGAAGTTTCAATGAAACTTGTATGAGCTACAATAACATACATGAACAATAATAATTTAACACATAAAAAAATTAACACATTAGTACAAAAAACATGAATATACAAATATTTACAATGTTACATAGTCATAATCATTACTTAGGTACTAAAAGTTCTATTTTTTTTAATATTGATATAGTTTTGTTAGTTCTGTTTTTAATTCTTTTTTTAAATCTCCTTTATTTTGGTAGTTCAGCATTGTTGGGTTTAGTTTATTGAAAACCTTTGGTATATAATATTGTTTGTTCCTCGTTCCGTACGCATTTCGCCACTCAGGTATTTTAAATCTCTGTGTTGTTTTCCTTAGTCGTATTCCTTTATTTTTATCATAATTTTTATGTGTATTTATATAATAATTTTTTAAGATAATCACATAATCACGTAATTCTGTTATTTTAAGAATATTATTTTTTACGTATAAGTCATTTGTTCTTTCTCCTTCCTTTACAAACAATACTTTTACTATTTTGTTTTTGTACTCGTTGTAATCTAAGTAATACATGATCGCTCGCAAAGCCATAAATTTCAATTCCATAGCGTAGTAGACTTTCAATCCATGCATCATATAACATTTTTTTATTTTTCTTGTTTAACAGAAATTTAACATTACATAATTGTGGTATCAATTTCCTTAATTTATTTATTAAAGTAATAATATGCTGTTTAAAATTCCATTCAGAATCAACATTCATTCCTAAATATTTTGTTGTTTTTTTTTTAATTTCTAATTCCTTACATGATTGTTATCTTACAGTAATGTTCATTTCTATTTCCTTTCATTAATTCACAGTTTTCAGAATGACTAATTATATATTTTTTTATATTTATCTTTCATTTTCGGTACTGTTATATCTAACTGTACTGTTTTCCCCTCATTTATGAAAAGTTCATTTTCCATCAGATATCCATTTAACATATTAAAGTCAGTATGTAAATTCCTTATTATATCTTCATAGTTATAATTTATTGAAATCATTATTGTATCATCAGCAAACATAAAAATGAGTGTTTTATTTACGCTGTCAGGGATGTCGTTAACATAAATTAAAAAAAAAAGCAATGGCCCTAATACGGATGCTTGTGGAACTCCATATTTTATCTCTGTAAATTCACTATATCGATTACCAATTTTAACTTTAGCTTTCCTGTTTTCTAAATAACTTTTAATTAAATTAAGAATTGTTGCTCTTAGTCCAATATTTTCACATTTTCTAAGTAATATTTGTTGATCAAAGGTGTCGAATGCTTTTTGAAGATCAATTAAGATCGTACCAACGTATTTCTTTTCATTTAATGCCTTTGTTATTATTTCATTTATTTCTATGAGTAGATCTGTCGTATCTTTATTTTTTGTATAACCGCATTGTATTATGTTTAACAATTTAAATTTTTCTAGAAAGTCCCTTATTTTGTTTGAAAAGTATTTTTCTATTATTTTATCTATGATTGATAACAGAGAGATTGGTCTATAGTTATCTTTATTAATTTTGTCTCCCTTTTTGTATATTGGTCTAAGTACTTGTATTTTTAATTGATCTGGCCACACTTCTTTATCTATCATAATATCAATTAGCTTACATACAAAATTTGCAGTATTTTCCTTTGATTGTTTGAAATTAGATGTATTAAAGTCGCTAATTCCCGTAGCACTTGTATTTTTCAATTCACTTATAATCTGAATAACTTCTAATTTTGTTGAATAGGGTACATAGAATGTTTTATCAGTTGTCTTTATTTTCTTTTGTTTATTTTTTTATATAACTTAATTTGTAGCGATTTCCATTTTTGTAGTTGTTTATTTTCTCTTCAAACATTTTTTTAAGATCAGGAACTTGTTTTGAAAAGTTTTCATTAAAGTCATTCGTTAGTGTTTGCAAGTTTATTCCTTCAAAAGTTTTAATAATACTTTTATCAATATATTCTTTATTTAGTTGCTTTCCATTTATTTCTTTAATAATGTCCCACACACTTTTGTTTTTATTTTCAGCTTCCTCAATTTTTGTTTTATAATATTTTTGCTTACATTTTTTTAATTTCAAGTGTAACTTTTGATTTTAGTTCTCGATATTGTTTTACAGTTTCATTCTGTATGTCATGTTCCTGTGATTGTATTAGTTTCCAAAGTTTATTTTTCTTATTTATTAAGAATAGCAATTCATCCGTGACCCAATATTTTCTTTTCTGGTTCTTTGTTTTGTTTATTTTGTTAACTTTTCCTTTGTTAAAATTCTTTTTATTCTTTTTATTATTTGCATAAATATTCTGTATTATGTTGTGGATTTTATTGTACATTTGGTTTGCACACTGTATCTCATTTAATTCCTCCCAGTTATATGTTTGTAAACATTTTATTATTTTTTTATGATAATATTCTGCAAAGGAATCTTCTGATGACCGTTTTTCTTTTTTGGTATTTTCGCATCGTGTGTCTTCCCATAACCAACATAATGTAAAGTAATGGTCAGCTATTTTCTCTGTTATTGTTCCTCCATTTACATTCCATTTATTACTTTTCAATTTAACATAAATATGATCAATGCATGACTTTTGTAACCTATTTTCATTATTTAAGTATGTAAGTTTTTCTCTCGTTGGTGATTCTATTATTTTTATTCCTGTACTCACCATTAAGTTTTCATACTTGTCAATGTTTGTTTGATCATATTTATCCTTCACATCATCTTCAGTTTTTAATACATCAATATTTATGTCTCCTATTAGTATAGTATTTTCCTTTGTTGTACTATTATCGTCATCTTTTATAATTTTTTTGAGAGCTTGTATAAATTTTTGTTTATTCGTCTCTGGTCTTCTGTATATTGTGATAAGTTTAAAACTCTGTTGGCTTTTTTAATTTTCAGTTCTAATCCATCATTATTTTCTATGTTTAATTTATTTACTTTTGTTTCATCAACAATTAAATTTTCATTTACATACGCCATCAGTCCACCTCCTCTCATGGTATGTTCTCTTGTATTGTTATAACTTTTGTAACCATTCCATTTGTAATTTATTGTGTCATTTTGTTTTATGTTTATCTCTGTTAATATTATAACATCCCAACTTACATTTATCTCCCCAATACACAATTTTAAAAGATCCCAATTTTTTCCTAAACTTCTGATGTTTACACTAATCACTTTTAAACTCATACAATCTCCGATGTTACTTTCAATTTTGCATTTCTCTTGTTTTTTGATTTCAAAGACATGGTTTCTAAACATTGTTACCATTTATTGTTTGTAGATCTTCCTCAGATCTAATTACCTTTACCTCTTTAATCTCTTCATTTTTCCGCATCATTATCTTCCCCCTTAAAACCATACATATTTAAAGTCATTGTCCTTGGTAAATTCCTTTGTTTTCCAAAACAGATTTCTATAATATGGCGTCATGTTTTCATTGATGTAGACTCTGCTTCTTTCTCCGTTCCTGTATACGTGGTCGTTAGTCACAATTCTTTTTCTGTTTTCCAGCCATGCATCTCTGAACTGCCTACTTTTAAACTGTATTATGATTGCACTCTTTTTGTTTCTATTTTTATTAGGTATTCTGTGGGCTGCTTCGACTTGTTCTTCTTTGTATGATGAAATATTAAAGTTTTGTGCACTTGTTGTACTACGGCTTTCAAATTTTCGTCGGGTAGCCAGTCAAGTAGGTTGATTTCTACATTTCTGTTTCTTTCATATTACTCTTTTTCATGCGTTGTCAATGTTAGTTCTCATACTTGCTTTTCAATGTGGTTCTCTTTTATTTCTTTGTTTTCAAGTGTCACTATTCTTTCTTCCATTTCTTTAATTTTCAGCCTCATTTCTTGATGTTCTTTTTTAATGTCTATTTGTTCTTGACTCATGAAATCCAATGTTTTTATTATGTCCTTTTGTTCTTCTTGTAATTTCGTTAATTTGTCGTACACTTCCATTAGTTTATCCATTTTCTGTTCGAGTCTCTTAAGGGTTTCTTGTACATCATCATTTTCATCAGTTTTTTCTCCTCCATTTCTATTTTCTGTTTGTTTGTCTTTTTCAGTTATCTGCTTTTCATCAGTTCTTTTTATTTCATCAACTTCATTTACTTCGGGTTTCTTGTTTTCTGAATCAGCCACGTTATTTTCTTCATCTTCATTCATGTCGTCACTTTCTATTTCTGTGTCTTTTTCTGACAGTGTTCGTTGCTTTCTATACCTTAAGCACTTCCATTCTTCTTTGTTTTTAATACTTTTTGCATTCCAAGTTTTTGCTGCAATTTTAGCACATCCGAAGTGATACTTTGATTTGCACTTTCCACATATTGCGTTATCGTTCTGGCTATTTAATTTATTTTCACACTCCCCACAACGCATGTTGATTCATTTGGTATTTTTTTTTTATCACTTTATTCTGGTTTACTCAGATGCATAAAACGAACACACTTGCTATTTTTCGATTTCGATATCAGTTTCAGTTTCAGGTTACGTTTTTGGTTTCTGGTTGTTTGGTTCTATTCTGGGTTACTTGGTTTGACGAAACGAACACAAATTTTTTTCTTCAATGGCTGGGATCGTTTATGCCTCCTGAGTGTTTTTGCCTCAAGCGTTTTGTTAGTTTCTTATCTTTGTAGCACTTACAGATACCTTTTGGATGGCTCCCACTGTGCACCTTATCTTTACATTCTTCATAATCACCTTCAGTTAGTGTTTAAGGCTGGGGAACAACTTTGTGAGACGAGTTTTCTGCAGCGATTTTTGAAGTTCTCCATCCATCTTGCCAATCTTGCCAATAATAATAACAATGCTAATAATAATTAATAATTTTATTTTTTATTCAGAGTATGTATACAAAATTGTAAACAACCAAGGCACGAAGCAAAATAAAGCTTGTATGTGTTCTGAAGAAAAACAGAATCGAAAAAATACAGTTAACATACAATATTAACAGCATTCATTAAGTTGCTTGAAAAGACTTGCATATAAATTTTATATTTATTACAAATGCAGTAAATTATGTCACTCACCCTAGTTTAGGTGTCCAAGTAGGGATAATTTTTAGTTTTTTATTAACCAGTTATTTACTGTTTTATTAATATTATGTGGTCTTAGGTTTGTTCTTAAATTCAATGGTAATTCAATTAAAATTGTAGGAAGGACAAAAGCGATATTTCTTTTCCCAGATGAATTTCTCCAGGGTGGGATTTTAAGTCAAGCCGTATTATTACGTGATGGTCTCGCAATTTTATTTTGTAATGCATGGTCAAAAAAAATTATTAATAACAGTTAATTTATATAAATTTCGGAAAGTTAAAATTTTGTGTTCCAGTATAAGCTCTTTAGTTGTCTTATTGCTATTGCCATCAAAAAGTATTTTTATTGCTTTATTCAAAATTTTTTGTAAGCGTTCAATTAACCAGTTCGAAGTAGAGCCAAAGTTTGTGCAAGCGTATCTTACAACTGAAAGTATCCATGCTTCAAACAGCACACATTTAGTTTTTGGATCAAGGGACTCTCTTAGGGTGTAGAGTGATGGTATCATACTTCTAATTTTTTTAATGAGTGTATCTATATGTTTGGTGAATTTCCAATCTTCATCTATAGTAATAACCTTGGTTTATAGTTTTATAGTTTATAGTTTATAGTTTACAGTTTTAACCTTGGTGGTAAGGCATTCGTGACCCCAACCCTATACCATCAACCCTTCCTCTGCAGCCGAGCCATCGTTCTCGTTTTAAACTTTTACCTGTTTAACTTTTACTGTATATAATTTTTTTTGTTTTAACATCGGATGGCAGTCAGTTACCACCCAGTCCTTGTCTCTCCGGTTGCGTCTGCAACAAACCTATTATTATATTATATTAATACCCAGGTATCTCAAGCTGTCAACCTGTGTGAGTTTTGGACAGTTGCAACTGAGCCTAGTGTCACAGTCACCTTCCTGTAGTTGTATGTTAAATCCATTGCTTTTTGGTTGTGATATGCATCAAAAAACCTTTTTCTTTACTAAAAAAAAGTTCGTTTTCGACAAAGTACTTATTTATATTATCAAAGTCCTGCTGTAAATTTTTTTTCATAGTGTCTTGATTAGTGTTTATAGCAATTAAGAAAATGTCATCTGCATACAACGTCATAAAAGTATTACTACAAGTTAGGGTGACATCATTGATATAGATAAGGAAGAGAATTGGTCCTAAAATTGAACCTTGTGGTACACCATACTTGATAGGTTGGCATTCACTTTGATTTTCATCTATTTTTACACTGCTCTTCCTACCCGTTAAATAGCTTTGTAGTATACCCAAAAATTTCCCACGAAACCCAACTTTACATAATTTTTTTAGAAGTACTTCCTTGTCGAGAATATCAAAGGCTTTTTTTAGGTCAATTGAAATTGCCCCTACATGTTTACTGTTATTAAGAGCTTGTGTTACTTTATTATTAATAGCATGCAAGGCGTCCATGGTTCCTTTACCTTGTTGAAAGCCATGTTGGCATTCGTGTATAATTTTAAACTTTTTAAAAAAAATTGTATTTTGTTGGCAAAAACTTTTGAATAATTTTGTCGAGGACTGGTAATAAGACAATTGGTCTGTAATTACAATACTGGTTATTTTCACCTTTTTTAAAAATTGGCCTAATAATTTGATGTTTTAGGTTAGTAGGCCAAATTTCTGTTTTCCTTCCTTTATTCTTACCCCTTTTTTTTTTTTTTGCTTTTTTTAAGTTTGGAACCTCATTATGAAAGAAGGATGCAAAATTATTGCACAGTTTCTGTGTTTTCTGGCTGGAAGGCTGTTTTGATGAATAAATAATAATCATAATAATAAATAATAATAATAAATTTTATTGCCTGAAGGATGGTAATGCTCGATGTTAATTAAGACATGTGTGAGCAACAAGCAAGGATACACATTCATATTTAGGTTTATACAATTGATTACATTTTTGGAATTACTTAATAAATTAAACAAAACATTTTGCTATCAGCTTACAACACAGTACAGTACATTTACATAGTTTCATCACATATGCTTTTCTATGGACAAAATTATTTCCTTTCATTCAATAAAAATTTCTTAAGCACTGGTTTAAGTTCATTTCTGTTATTGTATAATAACATTTCTTTTGGTAATCTATTAAAAATTTCTGGTATGTAATATTATTTGTTCCTGGTTCCATATTTTATACCATTTTGGTATTTGGAATCTGAGTTTGTGTTCTTAATCTGCTTTGTTTTTCAGTACTGTAATTTTTATATGTATTCTGGAAATAATTATTTGTAATAATTATCATATCTCTAAGTTGTTTAACATTCAATATTTCATTTTCCTCGAAAAGTTTTTTTGTTGGTTTATCATTATATCCAAAAAGTACTTTCACGATATTCTGTATTTTTTGTAATCTTTCTATGACGTAATCAGTAGCAAATCCGTATATTTCTATACCATATCTTAATTGGCTTGCAACCCAAGCCTCATACAAGATTTTTTATTGTTCCTGTCCAAAATTAATCGTAATTGGTAATTTTTTGCTAAAATACACCGCAACTTGTCAATGATCGTGATTATATGGTTTTTAAAATTCCAATTTTTATCTATTATCACACCAAGGTATTTTGTAAATGTTTTTACTTCTAATCTTTTACATTGCGTTTCCCAGTTTATGTTTGAATTCCCTTTGTTTATGAACATGCTGTTTTCCTCATGTATGATAATTATAGTTTCTTCTGTTACTTTCATTTTTGGTACTGTTATATTCTTTATAAATGTTTTTTCTTCACTAATATACATTTCGTTATCCATCAACCAACCATTTAGAAGATTAAAATCTTGTAAGATATTTATCATTTCCTCCCATAAGTAATTTATGGAGATCAGTATCATATCGTCTGCAAAAAGATATATTATTGTTCTTTTTGCACAATCTTGTACAACATTTGTGTAAATCAGAAAAAGTAACGGCCCTAATACTGAGGCTTGCGGTACTCCATTAGAAATTTCTGATTTTTCACTATATGTCGATGCTAATTTAACAGTTGCTTTTCTGTTTGTAAGGTAACTTTTTATGATCTCATACATTTTCCCTCTAATTCCCATATTTTCACATTTTTTTAATAAAATTGTTTATAATAATAATAATAATAATAATAATAATAATTATAATAATAGTAATAAAAGACTAGATTACCAAAATAAAAGGCAAAAGGGCAAGAAAGGATCTTAGGACCACTAACAACCATCCCCAATGAAAAGAAAGGGGTCAGTGCCGTCATTCTTTGAATTCTGGCCGTCAAAGGAAAGCTTTGAAACAATGTTCATATAAAAATTTTCTAAAAGTATGTTCTGGTAAGGTTGAGACTGCCTCTTCACTAAGCGAGTTCCATGCAGGAACAACACTTTTGGTGATGAAAAATTTTCTAGTTTTTCTCATACCGGGGAATTATCAATTTAAAAGAATGATCTCTAGAGAATGGCTTAGTCCTCAACTCAAAAAAAGAAAAATCTAGAGGTAACAATGTAAAATTTTGTACGTCCGAACAAGCTTCCTCTTCAATCTGCACAGTTCGAATGAATCCAACTTTAGGAACTTAGGTGAGTGTTCATAGTTTAACTTTCGTAGTCCCGGCACAGTCTTTGCATATTTTCACTTGAACTCTTCGATCTGATCAATGTCTTTTAGCAGGCACGGTGACCAAACCAGGCTAGCATACTCAAGCACAGGGCACACGTGCACCGTGTATGCCCACAGATAGGTCGAAAGATTTCCCAAATTAAAACATCGTCTTACAATGGCAGATTGTCGATTTGCCCTCATAGTTATGGATTTGCAATGGGAAGAGGATTTTAGGCCTTCGAAGGTCGTCGAAGGTCATCGCAGGTCACGGGAAGATCACGTCATCTCCTTCTCCAATGAACCGTGCCAAAGGTTTAGCTAATTTTAGCGCATTATTTTTTACAGTTGTGTTTCGTTTTATGCAACGATCTCACAAGGCCTTCTCGCAGCTAGACGTTAGTTAAGAACCAAGTACGATGACGAACGTGTCGTTGCCAGTAACAATACGACAAAAGTCTAGTTTAATATCGACCATTTTTCGAATATCACGAATTTGCATTCCGCAGTAGGAAAACATCAAGTGCTAGTGTTTGATGTTTTTTTTTATCAGTTTGGAAATGCAACGAGTGGTTGAAGAAAATGATTTACATTTAAGTTTGCAAAATTTATCATAGCCCAGGCAAAAGTTATTTAGTTATTCTGTAATTAGTTTTCATCATTAGTTTTTCGTATATAGGCGTAATATCAAAACAATGGCCAAATAATTAATTTTGTATGAGCAGTCAAGATTCTTCCACTACGCTGCCGTACGGTAAGTGAGGGCAGGTTAATTTCTAGTAGGTATATAGTAACAAACATTCCAATGATTGTTATAAATCATCTTTATACATAAAAATATTACGCAATAAAGCTTAACAAAAACTGGCGACATGAAATTGCAATGTTATATTCAATGTGGACTTTGTCACAATTTTCTTGTGATTATTTTAACTTTTGTTAATACACCTAAAAAGTGTAAATAAATTTAAAGTAGTCAACCTCACATACTCTCAGCGCAATACGATTTCTCCTACTCCTCCCCCCCCCCCCGAACCTCCAAATTAACAGCTGAATTTACTGAAAATATGGTGTTCGAAGATTTTAAAAATGTAAAAGCCTGATGAACAAGAACAAAGGGGACGGGAAACTGTAAAACAACGAAGTTTTCAGTTTGTTTGTTTTTTGTAACTAGCGTGTGTCTTGACAATTTAAGGTAAGAGGGGGGGGGGGGGGATTGAGGCTTATTGGCGCGTCGACTGCTAGGTCATTAGTGCGAACCTCAGTCACAGTGCAGTGGTCCGTTTTAGGTAAGATACTCTGCAATAAATACGAAGTAAGCATTATAGTCGGTGGCACGCTATTGGACAGCTTAACCACTCTGCACCTAGCGTGGCATTTATTTTAGACGGTGACGATGGTGGAAAGAGGCTGCAAATAACGAAATGGAAACTATATGTGGAAGCAAACGAAAGCCGCTTAAAATTACTAAAATTGAACAAAAGTTTAAATGTGAAAAATAAATGTGAAAAAGACCAGCAAAGAGCTTCACACCAAAAATCAAAAAGATCAAAAGTAGCCGAAGTGAGCATTGCACCAAGATTTTTAAGGAACATTAGCAAGTATTGCAAAGTCATTAAATTAGAGTAAAACCAAATTTAAAATAAATTTCTATCCGCTCCGCCTCCAATAGGCCCAAAGCTTGTTTCCTAGTAATTCGAATCTTACGCCCTAACTCCATCGCGGAAAATTCGGTGCTTATGCGATCGTTCACGGACGTGATCTGTCTAACATTAACACAATACCTGTTATTCTCATGTGTTCAGGAATTTAAGTTTATTAGTTCAGTAGTTTATTTAGTTTGCTTTATGTACTAAGCCTTTAGTTAATTTTGGTGCAGAAAACCTCCATTTAAGGGGATGAAACACTGATTTCCTTCAATGTATGAAGCTTTTAGTCAATTTCTAGCAGAAATTACTTTGTAAAAAGCTGTAAGTCAGAAATTGGAAAATAACTTATTTACACCCCCCGTCCAGAGGTGGGTGGAGGGGGGGGGGGATATAACTAGGTAGTTGCATGAATTCTGATCTTAAAGCATTTTGGAGGTGGAGGGGGGCGGCCAAGGCTGTTAATAAATTATTTACGGTAGTATTCATAAGAAAGTGTATTTTGTGTTTCCAGATTTTTCCAGGCTATGGACAGCCCGTCTTACCTCACCAGTGAACATTGTTTCAAGTTAGTTGTTGACAGGGCTGGACTGAATTGTATTCAATTTTTCTTTGCAAATAGGGTTGTTGGCCTGGAATAGCCTGAAGGCTGATTGAATCTGGTCAGTTAATGTCATTTTTATGTGTCATCTTAACTCCCCAAAACAAAGCTTGTTAAGGAATCCCGCCAAGCTCTCGGTCATCTGAACGTGTGATATCAAACGTCAAACTCTTAAACCAAGTTAATCCCACATAGTAATATTTTGAAGGTTAAATGAACAATTTGGAAATTACTAACTGCGCAATTTCAAGTTTTTGATTCAACGTTTGAAGTCTTATTCGGTGGGGTAAACTTATCAAAAGCGCTTGACGTTTGATATCACAACTTCACAGGGCCGAAGAGCTTAGTGGTAATCCTTGAAAAGGTTTATTTTGCTTTTTTTCTTATTAGCCATTACAAGATGAAATGCCGAAAATTCAGTTTTATGGTCCTTTTTTGTTCTTTTGGCTTTAGTTGGTTTCCGTTAGAACGTTTACATGCGTTTTATTCTTTCTCGGGAAGTCCACCAAACTAGCAGTATTTCCCAGTGAAAAACCCAACAACGCTTCATTCGTGCTGTTGTTGTCGTGCTGCTTAATCACGTCTTCGTGTTCATTGTAGTAAGACAAATATGTGGTTTAACTGTCCGAACCACGCTGTGTTAAAGCAATCAGTGCTGGCTCGCTATGGCTTTCGGGGAGATCTACCGCGCGTTCTTGGGGTGCCGCCTCCGTCCGATTACCGCGTATTGCAGGGCATCTGGGAAATCAGTTTAGGAATTTTGTTAGGAGTAGTAAATTCGGTTGGGAATCACTTTATGCAATCTATGGGATTTTATGAGGTGTAAGTGAATTCTGTGGGAGTTTTGTGGGTATCGCTAGGTTAAAATAAGTTCAGTCGTTTATTTCTTGTCAGTGTATCAGAGTGCATGGCTTCGGGCTACTATACTCCACTAAGCCTGTTGTTCATTGTTATATTTAAAAAGTTTGGGTTCGTGCTCCCTAAAAATAAACAATAAACAACAACAACAACAAAACAAACCTAGCACTTATTATGTGAAGGCAAACCAAGCAGTGCTACATAAAAATACAAACAACGTTTCGAAAATTATCAATTTTCGTCTTCAGGTTAGCAATACAATTAAAACATGGCAAAAGCCACTAAGTCAACCTATATTAAAAGCATAAAACAGACATTTAAAACGGATAAAACCACCAATTTCTCCCCTCAAAAGAGGTAGAAATGGCAGCCGAAAAGCAACGACCCACCTGCTCCGTTTGATGCCACGTCGCAAGGCAAGGTGTATGCAAATCGGGGTCACGTGTTTCAAAGGTGTGATGCATTCGTTATGTTGGCTTTACAAAATGCCTGGCAAAAGAGTCGAGTTTAAGTGATTTAATTACAGGAAAATATTCTTTTAAAAATATATTATCTGGCATTAAGTGGTTATGTACAGGTGGTGTATGTGTATGGATGACCAGCGTTTCTAGATTTATTCTTGCCCTGGTGTATTTTTCTCGAAACAATATTTGGACCTTGTCCAAGTCGGGGGTGTGGCCTGTTGCGTATTTGTCTGGCGACTTGCCTGTTGAGAGGCAGTGTTGCACTAAAGAATTTGATTCGACTTTTAATTTCAAGTTTGATTTATGGGATGTCATACGTTCCTTAAGTTTTTGAAGGGATTGTCCTACATATGTAGCAGTACAGGTTGGCTCCGTACAGGGAATTCGATAAACAGTATTGCGTGTGGAAAGCATGTCGTCTGATTTGTTATTGTATTTATTTTCATGGTGCATGGTCAGCTGCTTAATATTTTTGGTGGCTGTTTGAAACAAGTCGGATGTTATTGATGTTAAGTTTCTTCTTAAGAACTTCAGAGATGCCTTTGAAGTAAGGCAGAGCAATGAAATTCGTAGGGAGGGGAGGGGGGCCGTTTTGGGGGTCAACGCTTTTGAAATTAATTTGTTAACGTACCCGAGTGGGAACCCATTCTCAACATACTTTTGCAAGATGTAATGAAATTCATGCTGCAATACGTCAGCATTACTGGTGTGTGAGACAACACGTTTAACTTCATTAACGTGTTGTCTCACACACCAGTAATGCTGATTTGGCATATTGTAAAACCAACATAACGAATGCATCACAACTTTGAAACACGTGACCCCGATTTGCATACACCTTGCCTTGCGACGTGGCATGAAACGGAGCAGGTGGGTCGTTGCTTTTCGGCTGCCATTTCTGCCACTTTTGAGGGGACAACTTGGTGGTTTTATCCGTTTTAAATGTCTGTTATATGCTTTTAATATAGGTTGACTTAGTGGCTTTTGCCATGCTTTAATTTTATTGCTAACCTGAAGACGAAAATTGATAATTTTCGAAACGTTGTTTGTATTTTTATGTATCACTGCTTGGTTGGCCTTCACATAATCTGTTACCGTGCTTTTTAAACCTAGCACTAGCACTCCCAGGGACGACGCCAGGAGGTGCCCACGTGCATCATAACCTGCATAACCCCACAACCAGTGATGTGCATTGAAATCTCCTGCTAAAATTATTGGACCCGGAATGCGCCGAACCCAGTCTAGCCACTCACCGATGACCACGACATGCACATATACTACTGAGAGCCAGGCGGTACCGACGCATACACGAATGCCACATGGATCAATCCCTCAGTAGGCAGGCAAAGTTAGGGTTGTGGTCAGTACCACCCAGCTAACATAAATTCTAACACCAAAAAGAGGGTCCCAGTCATAGGCAGGGACATAAAATGCTTGGTCTTGTTTCAAATGTACCTCTTGAAGCCTCAAAATATCCACAAACAAACAAAGCTTGTTGGTTTTTGCTCGAGGGAAGCAGGCGATAACTTAATTATCTACTGATAACCGTATCTCAGAATGACAATAAAGAAGCATGTTACCCAATTATGATGCATTTATTTATTTTATTTAACACTCTATGAAAGTTTAGAGGACACTATTCCATATGCTCTACTACACTAAACTTAAAACTAACAACTAATCTAACACCTACTCCAGCAACCAAATCAATCCTAAGACAAGCTTGCCACCCAAAACAAACACAACACCCTGAACAATGATGCAGCAAACGAGCCAAGAACGATCACCTCAGACTGGATCCGAAAAACGGGCCGATACTTTGCAAAAACGGATCACACTACGAATAACACCCCGTAAGCTACTATGATGGGGGGGGGGGGCGTTAGAACGTCACTCAAAGACCCGTGATTCAAGAGAAGGGGACAACGCATCCTGGGCCAGGTCGAGCAGCGAAACAAAAAGTGTTCTACAGTCTCTTCCTCTCCACCGCACGTGCATAAGGGGGTTGAGCACCACCCAAGCTTGTACAATTGGCTGCACATAGGTACATGCATGCCCAGTGAGCAACCTAGAAACAAGACTTGCGTCTCTCCAGGGCAACAAATCACTTCTAGATACGAAACTTGGGGCCAGGTACCCAACTGCTGGAAATCCTAACACCACGCCAATACACGGAACTTACTGCCAATTTCAACGCAGATGGGGTGATCAACCTCCAACGACAAAAAGGAACGTTTCAGGAAGCCAACACCGGCCTTAGAGTCCGAATACACGGTAAAGCCCAGCAAACCAAGGTCTAGACCCTCATCAACAGCAATTGACAGCGCGACCAGTTCTCCCAAAAATGCTGACGGTAGGCCGAAGACGAAATAACTTCTTTCCAGGCGCCGTTCTGAATGAATATCCCCACTCCACCTTCCCAAACGCCCTTGTAAAACGACGCATCACAATAGATGCCAACAGTACCAGGCTGGACATCACCTGTCCAAATGGCAGCAAGCTGACTGCACCACGTTCAGGGACAAAACGCACGAACAAATCTGGGGGCTAGAAACCACCCCAACTGCCATTCAAGGAGAAGGGTGGCACCTAACCCCGGAGCACCTAACCTTCTCCTCGCCGGCGGACTCAGGGAGGTAAAGCTATCCAAAGCACTTGCAAGTGGATCAGCAGCCCCTCTGGCAGTAGCTCTGAGACAGAGTCTCTCAAGCAACTCCCTGGCACAAATGTTTAATGGACGTTCTCCAATCTCAACATGTAAGGCCAAGATTGGGGTCGAAGGCAGACAACCTGAAATGATCCGCAAACAGTCATTAACCGAGACCTGGACGCCTTTGATGGCAGAACTCGCCAAAACAGGCAAGGGAAAGTCAATACTGGCCCTTATGTATGCACGATACATAGTAACAACAACACATCTATTTGCAACAAGCTCACTTGAGACAAGCGATTAAGAATATCAAGTCTCGAGGACACAGTTTCCTTAACAATAGACACGTCAGTATGCCAGGACAGCCGTGGGTCTAAGTATATGCCTAGATACCTAACAATAGGTTTCTAATGAACAAGGGAACCACCAACAGTAATAGTTCCAGCCAGGGAAGGCCCTCTAGAGAAAATCATGAGCTCTGTCTTGGCCGGTGAGAGAACCAAACACCTGGAGGCCAGGAGGCACACCCCTCTGGCAACAAAACCTTCAACACCTTTTGGATTTGGATTTAGAATTATTATTGAGGGTTGCGGCCCGAACCCATGCACCATGCCCTAAGATGTAGTACGCGTAGTAGTCCAACAATGCAAGGCTGAAAGGAAACAAATCGATTCTTTTGCGTTTTAGCACGGCCGGCAAGCTGTGCTTATGAGAGTTCGTTTGCGCAGGAGAATTTTTAAAATTGACAGGTGGAGGCGGAATTGAATTGAATTTTAATGAGGACCAAGGCCCGTAGCCTTAAATCCTAAAACTATGAATGAGATACAACAAAACACAATACCATGTGCCCCTGAGTCCAGCACAGTGCAGAATCCAATCTAATTCGAGATTCTAAGAAAAAATACATCATTGCTTTATGCTAACATCACACAATGCAGCAACTGCAGCTACTGGGACTCATACTGCTCTGCCATTACAGCCAATGCAGACATTGGAACAGCTGCAGAGGCCGATGCTCTTATACTGCTCTTATACTTATCCCCATTGCTTTACAGAAGCGTGCTACAGCAAGGAGGCGGGCTAAGAACCACTCACCCCTCAAGGAGCACCAAGGAGCACAGACAGGTTCCCACAACCCTACGAAGCACCCCAGAGCCGCCTGAAGCTATCATGCCGGGAGCAGTGAAGTAAGAAGTGCTCCATGGCCTCTTCAACACCACATCTTACACAGACAGGCGAGGTCGCTCACCCTAACCGGTGTTTGTGCCCTGCCAAAAGAGAATGACCGACACAAATCGAGCAGCCCTCGCCTGAAGACCATTAAGCGCGACTCTCAGAAGCAACAGGGTGGATGTGATAAAGAGCACGATCCGTCACAGTACTGCTCCACTCCCTGTTCCACTATTCCTGAATCGAATCCACGTATAAAGAGAAACATGCTGCTACCTCATTGACTTAACCAAGTGCACCTCGCACAATCGCATCAGCCTCCTTATTGCCTGGGCAACAACTGTGTCCCTGAACCCACTCAACGCTAATGTCAGACACCTGAACCACAAGCCAAAGCTTCCAACAAACTTAAAAGATCATCTCCATGTCTGTTAGAGAGTGACGCAGCACCGCTAGACAGGATTTGGAGTCAGTGAAGACAGTATATGAAGGGAGGTGAAGATTGGCCGCAACATCGAGTGCTACTGAGAACGCTGCCAACTAACAAGTAAAGCTTGAGAACACATGAGACACTGACCGGGCAACAGTCAGCTTAAGTGAGGGAACCCACTCCGCCAACCATAGCACCAGGAATAAAAGACACATCAGATAAGACGGCACCTCCGTGCCGTGCAACTCAAAGACACAGTCAAGGAAAACACACCACTGCCATGCAAACAGAGGCAACAGCAGTCAGTGGTTGAAGAGTCGGATTTGATATCAGCAACGCCCCGCAAGCTTCTTGCTGATGACCCTACCGTAGTCAGCAGTGATGGCCACAACTAGACCTCGCGGTTCACGGCTTAGGATACAGAGACACTGAGCCATTAGGAGCTCATTGGCCTGAAGCCACAGCGGTGGTTCACCTGCCTCCACCCTGGCAGCTTCAACAGGAGGCGAGATCAGACAACCTGTCACTGTCTGCAGACAGTCATTCACACTCACCTGTAGGTTGCGGATGAGACATCATACTGGTGAGACTGTATCACTGGTGCAAGGAATGGGAGATGATACTCCACTTTCGAACGAACAATGGCCCAAAAGACTCCAAGAAATGCACTCCTCTGAACGGACTGACAGCGTGCCAAAACCCGGAGAACAAGCAGGAGACTTGCCACCCTTTCCTTCAAGAGTCACACTTCAGTGGTCCACGACAGACCACCATCCAAGACAACACCTAGGTACTTGACTTCAGAAGAGTACCCGACTAACGCCTCACCTACCCTCACACAGATGGAGGTCGCACGAACAGCAGCATAGTCCGAAAACACAACAAGCTCGGTCTTGGCTGGGAACTGCTGAAGACCACGAGTTGCGAGACGAGCAACGATGACGCCTATGGCGGCGTGAATGTGGCTCACTGTATACACCACTTTACCTGCTCCCCACGAACCACAATGCAATGTCATCAGCATAGCAGACTACATTTGTGGTATGCTGCATCTCAACCAAGACAGCATCAATCACCATCACAAACAGAACTGTACTGAGACAACTGCCCTGAGGAAGGCTCCTGTCCGATTTAGTCTGTGAAGACCAACAACCACCTGCCTTGGTTACAAACGGATGGTGAGCAAGCAGGGCAAGAATAGCTAGAGACAGATTCGAGCCCACACCTACGTCAGCCAGAGCCGGTTGGATTCATTCAACTCTAACTCTTTCAAATGCTGCTTTAAAGTCCAAAAACACAACAACAACCACGTTGCCACAGGCCCAGGCTTCGTGTACACTAGACAGCAAAGAAAATCGCATTCTGGGCGCTTTCTATTTTCCCTGTAGCCAAACTGAACGCTTGAAAAACTCTCAGTATGCTCCAGGTGCCAGTTTAGGCAACGAATATGCATACACTCATAGACCTTCCAAACACACAACAGCAAGGCAACTGGCCGATAATTCACCAGGTCCCAGCACAAACAACCACACTTGCAAACTGGCATCAGTACAGTGAAAAGCCATGAAGGTGGAACAGTGCCAAAATCAAGGATATTCCGAACAAATGCTAGCAGCTCACACAAACTGTCCTGACCCAGAGTGAACAAAAAATCGTACAAGCGGCCATCAATTCCATCTGCACTCCTTGATTTGCACTTCGGCAAAGCTACCGTGGGTTCAGCCAGATAGAAAGACAAGTCTGTGTGGCTGAGGAGGCGAACCTCCTCGAGGGTTGGCATAAACTTCAGCAAAGTGCGAGCTGAAGGCACTCTCCACGAAGGATTCTCCTGTCCAGGCTGAAAATCATGCTGTCCGGATCTTCTAGTCTTGGGGACGCAAAGCCCTCCTGAGTGAAGCCATGTAGCCAGCTGCTGCAATCTTCTTACACAACCGGGCGCCATACTGTACCTTTTCTACATGCAGAATAAAAGTTGACTCTTGACACCCACTTCTTCCCTGTTCACACCTGAATGCTGCAGGCGTCAATTCCCGTAGAACTGCTACAGCACAAAACCAGATAGGGTACATCCCACTTGATGAAAACTCTAACCAGGGAATCTGAACTAGACATAACACAATCTACATTCTCTACATTAATGGTACAACCTCACGCCAGGTCCGCCTCCTGTACTCCCAATACGCCAATATACCGCAACAAATTTCCGACTTCACTCACCTTATTCGTTAGACCCCTGGTATTCCAGGAGCCAAAAGAATACTGCTTAACAAACATTACTTATAACTAACCAACTCCCGTATCTGCTCCCATGTCCGCACAGGCCCTTTATGATCATCAGTCCTTTCATACTGACTCCTACTCCCTCATCCTCCGTTTCCATCCATGCTAAATTGTCTTAGTCAGCAATACTGACCCCGATATCAAGCAAAGCGTTAGAATAAATAACTCGGTTTGACAATATTTTAGTTTCATTAGGTTTTTAGTTTTAAGTTTCAGTTCATATAAACCCCGACCAGCGGGTGACAAGATGAGTTACAAAATGTATGTGAGCCCTCAATCACTTCTGCCTGCACAGTTCTCGTGTACACGCATAGCATGCAAGGAGGGGAATTTATCTTCTGGGTCCGACAGGGGTGTTAAAGGACGGAATGAGGAGTGCAGGAATAGTGTACAGCACTCATCGTGACACTACATCCACACTTAAGACTAGACTGGAGTTTAAACTAATTCCCTCACTACTGCACAGCTCAGTCTCCCTATCTACTTCCACTACACTACAATTTTCTAGTTTACCATCAACACAGCTTGCTTTGTCTTTATCACTTTATCACTCCCTGACACTGTGACACATCAACACTTTGGGTGCTCGGGGTGCTTGGGACACTCGGGCTCTGGGTCTAACTCGACTCTACGCACATTATTTCTGCTGCCTCACTGCTTCCAAACACTCCACAGCATTTCCCAGGCTTGGTGATCCGTTTCCGTTTTGCTGTTGGAGCAGACACTGCTTGACTCACAGAAACTCGCACTGGAGTGGCTGGCAAGGACACAGATGGAACACTAAGATCACCATGGACATCAGATTGATTGATTGATTATGGAGCTCTAGCCAACATTGACTACCAGCCCCAAGTACAACCATACACACTATTAATAAAACAACTAAATATCCATGAACATCACCATGAACATCGCTTCAGAGGGTTTCAAAGGGTTTAACGAGCGTTAACTACTTCCGGTCATCACTTATCAAAATGTTACAATGCTGCAACATGTAACAATGGTGCAACAAAGAGGCGAAAAGCACTAGCTCAGATTAGACCTCACTTTTATTTATTTATTTTGAACTACAAGAGCATACGGACTCTGCGTCATTCGCTCTATCTAAAGCTGCTAAAACTGCTTAACACTTCTTAAACCCAATCCTGCACATCACACTCATGCCCCATACATAGGAACCAAGCTTAGCCCACCTCGACATCATTACTATCACTATTAACCCACAGCACTCCGACTAGACCGCCCTCCTTAGTTTCACCTTAGTTAAAATATACACGGATAAAATTTTTTTTTATTTTTTATTTAAATAATCAAATATACAATTGAAATAATTGCATCGGTTTAAGTGCTGTTGTATTTTACGAATTAAAATTATTCTTAAAGCACTACAAAACAGACGCAATTTTCTCAATTGTACATTTGATTATTTATATTAAAAATCATATATTTTTTACCATGTACATATTAAGAGTAAAGCAAAACTTCATATCAATACTACAACCTTTTTTTTACGGCGCCCATAAGAAGGTACTGTATATGGTGAAAAATAACTTGCTATTTAAAAAAAAATTAACTATACACAATGAGTGTGATACGGGTTGATTGATTGATTGATTTTATTTGCCCAGGGACCCTGGACCGGCAGTTATGCGCTCCCTGCCAACACCAATACACCAACACACTAATACACCATCACTATTACATATTAATACGTACCAATACCATTACCATCGCATGTCACTACATGCCAACAAACACACATACAGTACCTTCCTAAAGCACCGAACAGAGCGAACAGAACGTACCACTGTTAGAGACAGTTTCGCTCCAAACTTGACGTGGCACGTGCGCAGTGATGTTGCGTCAGCCGTTCAATACCTTCCTAAACTAC
>JAHWFP010030601.1:1391-23074 GCA_023313725.1 Lithobius niger
AAAAGAAAAGATTCCGCTTGCGGAAAATAGAACCTGCTGTCAATAAATAAAAAAAAATCGCGCACTTTAGGCCTAAGAAATCCGCTTTCACTGCATCGGCTTTACAAAAAGGCGCCCTTTTTTTGTATCCCTGTTCATCCAGTGACCCTTGCAGCTAGCCCAATGACTGGATCCAGAATATATAATGACATGGCGTTACTACAACTGCTCTGTAAATCTAACATCACAAACGTTTAGAGCAGGCGACAAAATTACAGTTCAGAGGATGTTTTCTTAAATACAGAGAACTGCTCAGCGATCAATTACGCCAAAATCCACCGCTTTCATCACACGTGACGTGGCCCGTCATTTGTTTTGCAACGTTCTTGCTGGGTGCATTGTTGGACAAAATGGCGGCCAATGCCACGAAAGAAGTATTTTAACACCGTAACCTCACCATCAGTCCTGTCAACGGCGTCGCTGAGCAATTTAAGGTATATACGTCCCTCCAAGTTAACTTTCCTGTACATTTTTTAGTACTACTCGTGAGAACTATTTAATTAACTTTTATTGGCCAAAAAGAATGTAGCAAATTCACTTGACTAATAAGCGTAGTTATCGGTCAGTAGTTCAAAGCACATATATCCTCTCCTAATTTTCCTGTTTTTCCGACGAACGAGACGGTTTTGCTCCATTTACTCAGACGTATGTAAATGTGTATCAAAAGCTATTTACGCGCAGGATATTCGAAAATAGGGAGAGGGTACGTCCTTTTAAAAAGAGTCGATAATACGTTTATTTTATTCATGTTAAACCACGAAAATCAAACAATTGGAATAGTAGGGTAAGCCAACTTCATGCATGTTGTTTCCTTCGCCATTGCCAATGGCGGCAAGCATTCTCAGTCGAATGGACCCTAGTCACTAATGTGATCTTAATAACGGGTTCAGTGAGTCATGTTTATGCCAGTGGAAGAGTGGGTATATCGATAAAGGCGTTATGTCAGTGAATGTTATCTGCGCACGGATTAGGTTGCCAGTTCGAATCCGGGTCATCTCACTCCGGCGAAAAACGTAAATGCATATAGGTGGCTTACAGGGTAATCTGAAGAAATATCCCCAGAAAAAAATATTCCCGGAAAAAATATTCCTTGAAAAAAATATCCCCGGGAAAAAATCCCCAGGAAAAAAAAAACACTATTCACTTTTAGCACCCATCAAACACATGGAATGTGCACGACACAACTCTTGCTGATCAACAGCGCACAAATAATCAGTGTGAAGGATGAAAAAACAGATTCTATTACAGCGTTAAAATTGGGCACCCGACATGACTGAATTACTTGTTTAATTCTTCGACGCGGGCTTTGGAAGGCCAGTTGAATGATTGTATCCAAATTGTTTTTTTTTTGTGGAAACAATCATTCAATTGGCTTCCCGAAGCCCACGTCGAAGAATTAAACAAGTCATTCAGTCATGTTGGGTGCCCAATTTTGTTTACCGCGGTTACTTTACTTTATTCAGTTACTGGAGCCTATTAAGGGCAGAGATCCATGCGCTTCATCTAATATCTTAACCTAACCTAACTTAAAGACTACATTCCCTAACTTAACCCAACTTAAGGACTATAACTACTACCTACAACAATGAAGAATCAACTATGACTCAACTATATACGTATACGAGCTGACGCACGCTAAATCTAGTCACACGCTAGTGTTTTTCCATCAAGTAATAGACGTGGGCCAACTCATGGCCGGACCATTGACATAAGTATGCTAATGTCAATGCTAATGCTAATTTTTTTTACAAAAACGAAACGAACTATAATTTGAAGTCCAATTCAAGAGACAAGCCAAAACAAAACAAATCCCCAAATATTACAACCCCTGCTAATACACAATTTAAACAGACCCCCACACACACTCACTGACATGGTCCAATTTAAACAAACTGCATTCACTTTCTGATATACTAAGGAATAAAAAACAATTCTTGTTCCCTGGAATTGGAGTTCAGATTACAGTTCGTTTCGTCCAAGTGAACTCTAGTCCGGAAAATGTTTAAAAACAATCGTCTTAGTATGCTTAGCACAGCTTCAGGTAATTCAGGTTCATGCGAATCCTTTAAAACCTAGAAATGTCCTGAAAATTCCATGCCTGGAAAAGTGATTGAAGATCTTGAAAAATGATGTATGTATCGTCAGTACGGTGATGAACGGAAAGTAGAAGATGTGACTGAAGAACACTGCAAAATTTAGCAAGAAAGTAGTCGTTAAGCTAAAAGTGAATAGTTTTTTCTTCCTTGGGGATTTTTTCCGGGGATATTTTTTCCGAGGGATATTTTTTCTGTGGATATTTTTTCCGGGGTATTTTTTCTGGGATATTTTTTTCCGGGATTCGGCCTACAGTATTACGTTATTTCTGGTTTATTATTTACGCTGTTTGGCTTATTTTCCTCTTTTTCTTTATATAATTTACAGCCATTTGTATATATTTGTTTTTATAAGCGACTCCCAAAAAGTGAAACGGGCATTATGCCAAACCTTAAAGAAATTAATTTTGCACGTAATCTGGAAATTTAGATAGTAATACCGTGGGAAGTCTTGGGATACAGAATGTCTTGGATGTGTTCCCATAGTTTGCATACTGCTTCGTGAAAACCAAAGCGTGATTCGGGCTGGCTCTACAAACCATCTGTGTTTATATTAATTGTATGAATTAAGGAAAATCATTCCTTTGTCAAAGTAATACTCCATAAAATGAAGGAGAGTGTAAAAGCGGCTGCTCTCTGCCGTCCTATGTTGATGAATATTGGTCATCTGGGAAACTATCGACTCTGCCTGGTGAAATTCGGGCAAAGAAAACTGGTCTAACATAACCAAACGGCTTTTCTATTCAAGAACATCTCCACATCTCCATCTGGTGGTGTAAAAGGATTCACCACGATGGCCACTTATTGGCTGACCAGTGTTAAAAAGTGGAGCTATCACGCGACTTTTAAGTAGCTTTTCTTAGTGTCTAATCTTCCTCATTTCAAACCGTTTTTAAACACCCAAACTCACTATTACTTAATGAAGCTAACATTGATCGTCGGTTATTTCAACGCTGTTTGACAATGAGGATGATTAGTGACTTAACGGCGCCTGTTCACCATTTCGATCGCGTTGCCCATGTTCGAAACGCAGCATCCACATTCCAGATTCTCTGTCATCCAATAGGCTGATATGGGTTACGTGATCTCGTTTTAGTTACGAAAATTCGCGGTGATGCTGCGAAGTGTTATTCCTATATAAAATTTATATTGCTCGAAGCATCTACGGCGCTGCATCTAGGATTTGAAAAGGTGAAAGGCGCCTTTAAAAGTGACACACTTTCTTCGCTTTCATTGTATAAAATGCGCACGATAAATCCCATATTCAATTGGTCACGCACCCTGATACAAAATTACCTCAATTACCCCAAACTGAAACACCAACTGCAGAACGAAACAAAACCCGGGCCAAAATCGTCACTCATATCAAGCCAGTTTTAACAATCCGTTTTTTTCAAACTTGTGTCCTGTCGGATTCAGTTGAACGTCATTCTTCCTAACAATGTTCTCTCAAGAACCACATGGACGAGTTCATACTTTTTTCTAACATTTTGTTGTTGTTATGGTGAAAATAGGGACCAGTTTTCGTACTCCTGTCACACGGTCCCTATTTTCACTTTTCACTAAAGGAGCCTGGCATGCATGGCCATCGGCTCCAGAGACACACTTCACGCCATTAGTTCGTGGCAGGTCAACAAAAAGAAAACTCGTCTCGCTAAAAAGCATCCTACCGCTTTCACGAAGGGAAATTAGTCTTTTTTTTTTAAATGTAAATAATTTTGTCTTTCGGAGCCGCCTGAGGCTGTGTGCCACCTGTAGCTACGAGGCTGTGTGCAGATCTATGTTTCCTGGACCAGAACTTTCCAGATACCTACAGCTCAGGTAAAGGAATCAAGCGAAGCCGTTTCCATTAGGAACCACTAAGTATTTAAAGTTGATGTTGGGACGAATTTAGTTCACTTCTCTATCAGAAGCCTACCTACACTCGCCCTTTTTCGATTTATAATTTGTAATTTTACACAAGACTGTTTGTAAATATGTATTGTTCTATACTACGGAGTAAGAGTAGTGAAATTTTCAAAAGTTCAAATCCTTTTTAATCGTTTCACGTATACAGTTTAATTGTACCTCAACAGTTAGGAATAATGCCATTCGTCTGAATCTTGCACGACGCAAAAATTTAAATCCGACTCAAGTACAAAATCGGAGCTATACAAGTTTGTACAGTTCCGGTAAAAAAAAAACGCCTTCGTTATACGGAAGAAGTGGAGGATTAATGTTTGTGACTCTGAACGAAAATGTTGATATCTCGAAAACTACTGGGCAGAATTGAATGAAACAAAAACTGGCTTGCGTATTATGATATCTGCTATATTTATTTATATGCGTATTAGATGAAACAGTAAGTAGCCAAATATAACTGGCCGAGCGAGCAACACGAGTTGATAACTAATAATATATCTCATAAACTACTAGAAAGAATTGAATAAAACAAAAACTGGATTAATTGTTATGATGTATGCTATATTTGTATACGTATGACGTGTAATGTTAAGCAACAAAATATAATATGCAATTCAGTCTTTGTTTCATAAAAATACATCCACCAGTTTTCAAGATATCAGATATCATCAAAATTTTTCTCGCTCGGCCAATTATTTTCATTCAGTTAACATAGTATTTAATAAGGGCAGAAATACAGTAGACAATCTAATAAGTATTTCAGTCTTTGTTTCATGAAAATCCGTCCAGTAGTTTTCCAGATAACTGAATTTCGTCATGGTTGTTATTACGAGCCTCTATATAACGAAAAAGGGCGTTTTTTTTTTTTTTTTTACCGGGACTGTACTTCCGAAATTTCACTTGGCGTAGAAGAAAATAATAAAAAAAAAAATCCCCGTAGACTAAACGGGCTTATTCGTTTTATTGGTAGACTAACTAACAACTGCATTAAAGACGGAAAGCTGGCGACTCAACAAGAGTTAAATAAATACAGATGCAAACCTATTTACGTTGCCTTTTAGACTTATATGTCAGACTGCCTGAGCGGGGAATCGGACCCACGACCGTTGAAACCAAAGGCCGAGATCCTACCACTGAGCCATACTGACACGGCCAAAAGGAAACGTCCATATGCAGCATTTAACTCGTGCATATATACACATAAACATGCACTTTCCATGTGAAACGAATGGAACACGTGAAATAAGGATTAAAGACGGAACGAAATCAGTGGAGATTGTTTATATGTATATATGCACGTGTTAAATGCTGCCTATGGACGTTTCCTTTTGACCGTGTCAGTATGGCTCAGTGGTAGGACCACTGTCTTTGGTTTTAAAGGTCGTGGGTTCGATTCTTCGCTCAGGCAGTCTGACTTATAAGTCCAAAAGGCAATGTAATTAGGTTTGCATCTGTATTTATTTAACAATTGCTTATACAAAACGTTACAAATTTTCTGTAGTTAAACGGCTAATTTTCTGTACTTTGTCTCGTATCCCGGAAGTCCTTGGATGTGTTGGGGGTAAAGTTCAGGAAATCCACTTACCTGCGGAATTAAGTTGCCACTAAGTAGGAATACTATTATTACTTTGCCCCTAATAAACTTTTACGTACCCCTACCGTACTAGTAAATCGACAATTAAGGGTATCTTAAATTTCGATACGTAAATTGAACTATTGCGCGACTATTTGCTGTGCGTCATCCACCCTCATATGCGCAAATGTAAAGCCGCTAAAAAATTATCAACTAACGCCCCAAGCTAACTTGTAGCCTTGATGAAAGTTTCTACGAGTTCATTCTGTTGTTATATACGTCATCTAAACCAAAACCCACAAGGGTGAAAGAACCCTTGTGGGTTTTGTTTAAGACATCACTTCTTTTGTAATTTTTGGTAGCATTTTATTTTTTCCAGTGCCCAGTTATCTACCATCCGGCCAAGTTTGGTCGAAAATTGTTGAATAAGAATGGAGATGTTAATATTTTATTCTGTTGTCATACTATACGTTATTAAATGACTATCAATCGGCACAGAAAACGGTAATTACATGGTCATATAAACATGGGTACAGGCTTAGAAATTTTGCAAGATTTTAAAACGTCTTTTGTCGATTTCTTTTATCGTCATGATTTTTTCCTCTCTTTTATTTAATCAAGACAGAATGCATTTCCAACAGTTACAAGTCCCGTTTCTCAATCGTTCTCATCTCTTTGCAAAAGCCGATTAAGAAAGACCGTCTAGTCATCATCTAGCCAACCGGAAAGACGAAAGTCTGGTGGTCTCCGCTCTTCCGTCTAACCCCCTTACTCTCTCTCTCTATCTCAACGTCTCACGTGCTTGTGTTATAACGCTACTCTTCCGTTTTGTCGACCCCCGTTATACAACGACGGAAACGACTCCAGTTGAGCGAACAACTCAATGATGGATTTTACTCAGATTAATTGTTTCTGCAGATGTGATCCCGTGAGTGGATTCCCCTTCCAGAACGACAAGGTCCAAAGCATTATTAGGCATGCACTGAAATTCCCACAAGGGATTTAGAAGTATTAGATGTGTGCAGCCAGCGAGCGAGACGAGATAAAGACGGGCTCTACACGACCAAATGGACCAAGACACCAAAGCCCCCCAATGAATATTCATACTATTCGAAGGTCAGAAATGACGAAAACATTTTCCCTTTTTTGTTTTTGCGGCATATACGCAGCATATAGATTATTTATCATTATTTCGGTACAGTTTACAATGAAAATATTGGCAAAAGATGAATCTCACATCACAGGAGCAAATGCTGGCGTATGGCTAAGGGTCGTACAAAAAACGGCAAGAAAAAAAAACAAACCAAGCAATTTCTTTAAATATAGGAATAAGAAAAAAACCGTAGGCTAATTAATGTGGAAAACAAGGTTTCCGAAATCAAACCCATTGTTAAAGAAGCTGCAGGTGATTGTGCGGTTTTGAGTGACTCAAATTGTGTTCCTAGTGAAGATGAGTGCCATTCTCCGCACCCCAACTGCTTGGAATACAGGAACGTGATACACTTGATGCTGAAACGGAGTGCGTGTCATTGGCTGATGTAGAGGATATAAGTGTATGAAACTGCACAATTCTATCTGAAAGTGCACCGTCGGCAAATGCTTGTGACGTTTCTGTATACAGGGGGGTTGTGTGTTGTGAGGGTGTGAGTGAGCTCTCTGGGAGTGGCACGTTTCTCAATTTATTTTTAAGTGAAGACACTAAGGTAGTGTTTATGTTGTATAACGTTTATTTACTCATGTCACATAATTCAATATCTGTATGTGGAATGTGCGTGGGGTTGGGAACAAGGTCGAAGAATTTGGGGTCCTCAGTACGAGGATGGATATCATGAGTCTGGTGGAATCTAGACTCTCTCCAAGCACCATGCCTTTAATTGGGGATTGCAGTGGTCTTTCAGGTTACCGGGGATTCTGCCGTGCGTGTTTATGTTAAACGATGGGATCCTTTCATTCTCCTCCCGACCCCGATCCGCTGTGGTGTTGATGCATGAGTGTTCAAAGTTTGGTAGCCTGGGTCGGCCATGCTCTGACAGACTTTGGTGTGAGTGCAAGTTGAGGAGTGCCGTGGTGGCCCTCCTGCGGGAATCGTTATTTCGCAACCAGGGTGGATGGCTATTGGTCCAGCATCAGGTCTGCAGACCGGGGTCGCCCTCAGTGGAACTCCCTTTACTCGCTTTACTGCCACTATTAGTATGGTTCTTATTGGAATGAATGACATGACTAACATTGTCGCCTATGCTGATGATTTAGCTGTTTGGGTTGTGGATTCCAATCTCGATGTATACTTCTGGTGGTCCTAGAAAATGCGGTCGCTAAGGGTTCGGAACTTCTCGCTGTCAGGGTCCTCGCCCTGTCAGCCGTTAAAACCCGAGTTAATAATTTTTTCGAGGGACCCACTTATTGAGGGATCACTTCTGGTTGACAGTACACTCGTCCATTCAACTTTGAGTGTCCCATTACCTGGGCTTCTGTCTGGACCCCCTGGGTAGGGGGAAACGAATGTTGTCAGTGAGAGTATCACGTCTTGGGTACGGGTTTCGAAATATATGGCTTCCAACAGAATGGTTGTGAAACGGTCCCTACGCCACTCTACAGAACTTGTGTCAGAGCGTATGAAGATCATCATCTCTCCATCCTCACATGCTCTAGACGTGCTGTTCAGGGGATCCAGGACGCGCGCGCCCAGCCGTACCGCCAGAAGGAGAGAGAGACTATTTTTCCAGGTAAGTCCTATCGGAAATTCCTAGGTTCTTTTGCACGCCACAATCGACATGAACACGAGACGTGACAGGGCCCTTCTCTTCCCGCAAATGCCAGGAGTGGCTGAGGACGGACTCGAACCCGGGACCTCTGGCGCTGGAGACCAACATGCTAACCATCGGGACACCATGCCCACAAGGCGGGAATGGCCGATGAAACTGTAAGAAAGGTCAATCCCGAGAATCCCAAACCAAACGAGCGTCAAACCAGGTGCGGGAACCCCCCCCCCCTTATGCAACGTATCCCATCATCCTTTTTCGCCAAGTGGTCTATTGTTTGGGTATCAGCAGTATTCCAGTGACGCGAATGTCCAAGCAAATGGCGTGTCCCTTTCACCCGCGCATGATGCGTTTGCTGGCATGTTGGAATAAAAAAACAGATAGTAACGCCATTATCTAAACGCTAATGGTAGGCTACTGTTTTAGGATGGGTGATAAGGAAAATATCGATAACGATTTATCAGGGAAAAATGCATGTGTTACATCGTAATATCGCGATAACACCAAAAAAATTTAAGCCACCAACAGACACAATTAAGTTTTTTTTTTAATATTGCCGCTCAGGCTCAGCCCTACCAGCCCGGGAAAGCCTTTGCACCTACCCAGGCATATACTGCAAATATTAAATCACGTCACGCTAACACATCGCAATGCTAAAAGTGTAGTCGTTATATACGGTTGATCTGAAAACCTACACACGTCACCGTGTGTTAATTTTGATAACCCACACTTTTTTGATAACCCACACTTTTTTGATAACCCACACTTTTTCGATAACACTTGTATGGGGTCTGCACAGCCCCTAATCCACCATGACCAACTTTTTATATTAAAGTACACAACACAAGTTCCTGAAATAAACTGATTTAATTATTCCGGCTTGTGAGAAAAGCGTTGTATGATGTTTTAGTACAACCTTTTTAATCGAGAACAATTTTTTTGGGCCTCTGTATCCGTTTTGTAAACTTTATGTAACACACGTAGTTAGTTTACATTTAACCAGATTTCTGAGTCACTTCTACGGTTACCAGGACTAAAGTTTGGTGGACGATCGATTGTTTAGGCGGAGAGGAAACACGCAATCGCTGTTAACTGCTGAACGATACTTGCGATATTATCGTTCAGATGATGAACGATATTGTTAAATCGAGCTGATATAGATCCCAAACAACAAAGAAATATCGCAATATTTCCACCTTTACTCTTAAGGTAGGCCTAACAAAACTAAATTCGCATGACAGAGTGAATCAGACGGAGTAGGCTACTATTTGACTTAGTTATGGAAAATGACATGGAAAATGTCCCTTCAAGCAAATTTTTCTCTAACATTTACGGGACATAAATATGTACGATACAGACGTGTTGTTCGAATAAACGTTCTATGCTCAAGTGTTGTAATGTTAAATAGGAAGCAAGCAATTCATTTTTTTTTACCATAACCCAAAACGAAAATCGGTTCGCAAAATTACATTTTTCGATATTAAAAATTTCTGTTTGGGACTTGTGGTCTGACTTGAACTTGACTTGGTACATTCCTCCCCGCTTTCATGTATGGCTAAATTTTGCTACATTACTTGCTGAGTAATGCAACATTACTTGCACTATCGTGGCTGAGCGGTGAGTGAGCTCTGCCTGGTTGCTGAAGGTTTGCGGATGTGGCGAACTCCTGAATGGGGATCTTGGCAAAGTCCCCGCCAGGACTGCCGGCCAGGGTAGCGTGAGAGGCTACTATACGCCTTCAACAGCTATGGCAACTTATTCTGGCCAATTCTAGACAATCTTTCGGCCCCTACGTTGATCAAAGGCTTCCTGGTTCAAATCCCTGGGTACGCTCCTCGACCCTTACCAGATATTTCTTGTTCGCATAAAGTTAGGTAATGTTCCAAATTGAGCTTCAGCTACACAAGCACGAAATTGCTATGGCTGACTAAAAAGAAATTAATTTTAATGAAAATTTCAGATGCGTGTAAATGTTGCAAAGGCGTCCATTTTCCTATTTAGGCTGGTGGAGATTTTTGAAAATGTGCTTAGTTTTACGTTCATAAGGCATTTTGGGGTAAAAGCTGGGAACAAGTGTTTTTAACCTATTTAGGGTATGGTGAATCCGAATTTGCCTGTCCCCAAAAGATATTTTATCAATAACAAGCCAAAAATGCCCGAAAATGCCCGAAAATTCCCGAAAATGCCTGTAATGACCAAAGTATAAATATTTTGTTAAGAAGATGTATTACAAAAATGTTCAGAATGTCATTCTCCACAAAACATTTCCCTTCAATTAGTTTGTAGAAACAACGGTAGAGCGTCAAAAGCAGGAAATAACCCGAAAAATGCCCAAAAAATGCTCGAAAATGCCCGAAAAATGCCTGTAATGACCAAAGTATAAATATTTTGTTAAGAAGATGTATTACAAAAATGTTCAGAATGTCATTCTCAACAAAACATTTCCCTTCAATTAGTTTGTAGAAGCAACGGTAGAGCGTCAAAAGCAGGAAATAACCCGAAGAATGCCTACAAAATGCTCGAAAAATGCCTGTAATGACCAAAGTATAAATATTTTGTTAAGAAGATGTATTACAAAAATGTTCAGAATGTCATTCTCAACAAAACATTTCCTTTCAATTAGTTTGTAGAAGCAACGGTAGAGCGTCAAAAGCAGAAAATAACCCGAAGAATGCCTACAAAATGCTCGAAAATGCCCAAAAATGCCTGTAATGACCAAAATATAAATATTTTGTTAGGAAGATGTATTACAAAAATATTCAAAATGTCATTCTCAACAAAAAATTTCCCTTAATTGGTTCGTAGAAGCAACGGTAGAGCATCAAAAGCAGAAAATAACCATTACACATTGTTGCGGTCAGTGTGATAAACGTGTGTAGCACTATGTCCGAGTCTCTTAATTTTTAGCTACTGTAGATTTACGAATTAGGGTTAAAACGTTCGAAAGATGTAGTTGATACCTTCTGAATGCTTCAAACTGCACTCATGGTGAAAAGTTACGACCTCGAATGCAATACTATGTTGACCACGGTAGCTCATACAGTATAAGGTATAAACTCGGATTCAGCAAACTCTACATATGCTAAAAATGCTGTTATCCTGCAAGTGTAGATGGAGATGGTGAAGAAGAAAACAGCATTGGATATACAATATTACTTATAGACGAGGTTACAATAAAGGTAATTACAATATAGATAAATTACAGTTACCTTTTATATTACATGTGTTACGGAAATCAGGTTAGTGTAGATTCTTGCATGTCATGACATCCTGAGTGTCCGCTCACTTACACACTACGGCACACAGTTTAAACTTGCTACATGTGTATTGCAGTATCTTGCAACCAGTCTAACAATGGCAAGAGATCGTCTCTGTGCACGGTTCGTCATCAGTATAGGAACATGGTATCCCTCGTCATTCCCCCATCTACAGTATGATGGCTTTGGAAGAAGTGATTATGCACAATTTGCAAGCTTCTAGACCTTATTCTGATAATGGGCTCATGTTGTATGGAATCGCAAAGCATCGTGTGTGGGCAGGGTGTGAGGGCGGGGGGTAGCAGTGCTTCAGGCTTATTGGCGTTGAGGAACAGCATGAAGCAAGCCTTGCTGACTGTGTCCACATGATCTGGCAAATTGTACACCTTACAGTGAAATTTCTCGTGTGACATGCGTTAACTCACCAACTCCAAGACCGCACTGAGTAACTCACTGTGTTCTTTAATACCCAAATACATGGTTTTCTTCGAGTAACCAGCTAAGGGCGATGTTGTGTCGTACCCGAATAATGTGTGGTAGGACAGAAGGCCTTGCTGACCCAAGTTGGAGGAAGTTTGCTGTAAACTTGCCGAATTGGAATAAATCCAGGATGTTTCAAAGTACCAGTTTCCATTCAGAGCTCTTTCAAATGCATCTGCTCTACGTGCGCAATAACAAGTAAAAGTACATCTGTCTTTAGCCCTGACAACAATGGTCTCAGTGGCACAGTGTATAACTTGGAGAATTAGATGGGTATCGGCCTCCTGATGCGTTGCTCGTAACATTTCCTCGTTGTGTAGCGGTTTGTTGCTTCTCTCATCTTGTTCGTCCAGGAAGAATAAAGCAGATTTGGCACAGTTTTGATCAGAGGAGCTGACGCAACAAGCTCCCACAGATAAGGGTAATGGACGAGGAGGCCGATACCCAGCTAATTCTCCACACTATACACTGTGACGCATACACCATTGTTGTCAGGGATAGCGACACAGATGTATATTTACTTCTTGTTGCCCATGTAGAGTAGATGCAATGCAAAGAGCTCTGGATGGAAACTGGTACTTCTAAACATCTTAGATTCCAATTCATCTTTATTCCAATTCAACAAGTTCATAGCAAACTTCTTCCAACTTGGGTCAGCAAGTCCTTCCATCCAACCACGCATTATTCGGATGCGACACAGCACCTTTCCTAGCTGGTCTATCGAAGAAAACCATATATGGGGTTTTAGGAACACAGTAAGTTACTCAGTGCTGTCTTGGAGTTGTGAGTTAACACAAGACAAATTTTCTGCAATGGAAAAATTTCTCTGTAAGGTGTACAATGTGCCAGACCATGTGGACACAGTCAGCAAGGTACACTTCATGCGTTTCCCAAAGCCAATATGCCTGAAGCACTACCCCTCACCCTCTGCCCACAAACGATGCTTTGCAATGCCATACAACGTGAGCCCATTATCGGAGTATGGTCTGGGAGTTTGCAAATTATGCATAACCTCGTCTTCCAAAGCCATCAGTCTGTGGATGGTGGAATGATGAGGGATACCATGTTCCTATTCTGATGACGAACTGTGCATAGAGATGATCTCTTGCCATTGTAAAACTGGTTGCAAGATACTGAAATGCACATGTCGCAAGTTTAAACTGTGCGCCGTAGTGTGCAAGTGCACGGACACCCAGAATTCCATGACATGCAAGAATGGACTACCCTGGTTTCCGAACATGTGTAACATAAAAGGCAAACTGTAATTTATCTATATTGTAATTACCTTTATTGTAAACTCGTCTGTACGTAAAATTGTATATCCAATGCTGTTTTATTCCTCACCATCTCCATCTACACTTGCAGGATAACAGAATTGTTAGCGTATGTAGAGTTTGCTGAATCCGAGTTTATACCTTATACTGTATATGCTACTGTGGTCAACATTGTATTGTGTTAAAGGTTGTAACTTTTTAGAGGTTGTAACTTGAGTGCAGTTTGAAGCATTCGAAAGGTATCAACTACATCTTTCGAACGTTTCAAACCAAATTCTGTATATACATAAGGTAAAAATTAAGAGACTCGAACATAGTGCTACACACATGTTTATCGTACTGAATGCAATAATGTGTAATGATTTTCTGCTTTTGACGCCCTACCGTTGCTTATACAAACCAATTGAGGGAAATTTTTTGTAGAGAATGACATTCTGAACATTTTTGTAATACATCTCCTTAACAAAACATTTATATTTTGGTCATTACAGGCATTTTCGGGCATTTTTCACACATTTTTCAGGTTATTTTCTGCTTTTGACGCTCTACCGTTGCTTCTACGAACCAATTGATGGGAAATCTTTTGTGGAGAATGATATTCTGAACATTTTTGTAATACATCTTTTTAACAAAATATTTATATTTTGGTCATTACAGGCATTTTCGGACATTTTCGGGGATTTTTCAGACATTTTCCAGGTTATTTTCTGCTTTTGACGCTCTACCGTTGTTTCTACGTACCAATTGATGGGAAATGTTTTGTGGAGAATAACATTCTGAACATTTTTGTAATACATCTTCTTAAAAAAATAATTATATTTTGGTCATTACAGGCATTTTCAGGCATTTTCGGGCATTTTTCGGGCATTTTTCGGCATTTTCGGCCAGTTATTGACAAAATATCTTTTGGGGACAGGCGGATTCGGATTCAGCATACCCTAGTTAGGTTAAAAACACTTGTTCCCAGATTTTACCCCAAAATGCACTACCCTGCTGAAGTTATGTCTACGTCCAACTGTCTAATTTTCCCTTCGTGAGAAACGATTTTGTTACATTAACTCTAATCTATGTAGCCTAAATGTTGCAAAAACTATTTCATACAGGATGTTCGAATATGGTGAGACGGTATGGCCTTTTAAATGTTCATATTAATCCAGTAACAAGGTATACAAAGTTTTACATCCAAGTCCTAAAACTCTGAAGTAATATGTATATTGTTAGTAATTAAATATTTTCTATTAGGCCGTTTTCTATTTTGAATGCCTCATAAATAGAAGATAAGTGTGATTCAGAGTTAGGTAAAACTAGCACTTCCGGGCTTTTATTAGACATTAACTTGTTTCACACTTACTTTATTTTAATCACAGATGAGTAGTTATAAACCGAATTTGTTATTACATCGTTTCAACTTTCAACAGATTCTTCTCCCAGGGTTTCACTTCATTCCAAATTAAGTCTCGTCTCACAACATTCTTGGAGGAAAATAGAAACTAATTCCTTTTTGCCTCGTTAGTCAATGCGGCCGATGTTAACCAGCTGTCATTCCAGGAACCCCACTGGGAATTATGAGCGTGGTTTCTCGAAATTGCTTTTGTCTTAATTTTTGGCTTGTGTTGCGGTCAAGAGGGTACTGGGGGGTTGGGGAAGAAGGAGAGATGTTGGGCCCATTTTCATCGATGGAGAGGAATCGGTAGTGATTTGTAAAGAAGCTGCCTGTGGCCAGTTGCAATTCGTTATTGGTGAAGGTCCCTAGGGGCATGGTCGGCCGCCCGACCGCTCCGTTCGTGCTTCAGCCAATCAGGAAACAAAGACTCTAGCCATCAAGAGAACAGCTCAAGCCACAAAGGAAGACTCGATGGACCACTAGAGTGCCACGGCAGAGTCCTGTGTGCACAAATAAAAGTGCACCAGTGTTATTGGATCGGCTGATTTAGTTTGTATTGTTTGCGGACCTACGTCTGTCTGCATCGAGTGCTCTAGCCCCTGTGTTGGGGTAGACTTACGCAAAGAGTAGGTTTGGTTTGTTACTTGTGCTCAAAGAAAAGAATCCCTTTTCTAGATAAGGGCTCGTTTACGCAACGAGACCTTCTCGCTCGCCGAAAGCTATTTGCTAGGCAAGCGTTATTTATTTACGATTAATTTCCCGTTTCTATTAAATGATTGCGGTAATAGACAACAAATTAAATATATTATAAATAAACAACACGGACAAAGAACAAAGTGCAACAGTCATTTTAAACATTGCTGCAACATTGTTGCTATTTCACGCTATTTTCAAAATTTGCTATTCTCGCTGAAAAAAAAAACAGCTTCTAGCAGTGATCAAACGACGGTAGAATAAATAGCTACTCGTAGCGAGAATTCAAAATCCAACGTGGCGTCCATTTCGGAGTTATCGATTCGAAGACAAACCTTCGAATGCCGGTATTCAGGAATCTGTCCGTCGTCGTGTATTGCAGTAAAAATTGTTTTCTTGTTGTCATAAATCGACGCTGTCATGTTGCAAGCATCGTACGTCGTGTCGCGAGGCACGAGAAGAAAATTTGCGTCCGCGTTGTTGCCATGGTTACTACTGTATAGACAGCTTGAAAGCCGCATTCTCCGACAAAGGCGAGAAGCAGCCAGCAGATTTAATATTGACCAAGTAAAAGCTAGTAAGCGAGAAAATTGTCCTTGCGTAAACGCGCCCTAAGACTAACTCCGTATAAATATAGAAGCACAAGTACAGTATTGATTATAATAGCCTAGAATAATGCATACAAATAACAGCAGCAAAACGCTTACGGATAACTTCAACCCGTTATCAGGTGCAGAGATATTCACAGAAAGTTTCCTTATAATATCATAGAGAACTCCAGCATATAACAAAGCAATATAGTTTGCTACCAAATACATTTAAGTAAAATAAATTAAAAATAAAATTAAATAAAGTCAAAATATGCCTAAGCCGCGCCCACGCAAAACAGGCTGTCAGTACGGAACCAGTCAAGTGACCTCAGTCCATTCAATACTGAGTTGAATTGAGTGCAAAGCTGTGGGGCGAGAAGTTTGAAAGCAGAAAATGCAGTGTTTTTCAGCCACATTTAGAACAACGTGTGCTGTGTTTTAGAAATATATACATTTTTTTTTTGGGGGGGGGGGGGGCGGAGGTGGCTAAATCTACTGCTTCAATTAAACATCTGTAAATCTACCAGATAATTTGGCATTATTTACCAAGTCGAGCATAAAGAACAAACATTTATAAACCTGAGGCAACAAACAATCAATTTGTAAATCTATTTCAGATTTATTAAATTACTTAGCATTTAAAAAATATTCCTCACCATTAAAATCTGGTCCTTCTCGATTTAACGTTTCTCCTTTTATATTTAACAGGTCTCCTTCTACATTTAACCCTTTCATACCCAATTAATTTTGGTTATTTTTTTTTAGTCCCATATGATAATTGGGTCAATTGCGGGATTCGAACTGGCGTTCACTTGGTTTGGCGACGAGGACGCTAGCCAGTGGGCTGTTGCTGCTCACTTAGCTTGGGGGTCATCGGGGACCCCTCACAAAGCTCGTAGCGTGCCTGGGGACTTAACTTTTTGCTCCATCTGGTAGCTGTTGCCATTTGGCTACTGAGGGGATGAAAGGGTTTGTCTTCTTAATTTAACATTTGTCCTTCTTGATTTAACAATTCTCATTCTTGAGTTAAAGATTTATGCATCTTGATTTAACACTTGTGTTTCTTCATTTGACATATGTCCTTGATTTAACATTTGTCCTTCGTGATTTCACTATTTTACCTCTGGTGTAATTATCACGATAAACATGTATGGGAACTAAAATTGGCATTTATTGTGTGCGCGGCGCATCTTGAGTCCTGCAAGTATTTTATGAGCGGCTACGTCCTCCTGGAGGGGGTGGCGTTAATCAACGGCCGCCATTATATTGTTTTTTTTTTTTAGCTATGTTGGATATCAACAAGGCACTCTGCTACCAAAAACGTACAATCGATTATCTGTATTCGTTCTGCAGCGAACTCAAGATAGGCCGCGGACACTTTAGTAGCCTATCTGTACTGATGCGCAGGCCTGTTCCACATTTCGAGCGGCCCCCTTCTTCCTCCTCTCCCCCTTTTGGGATAGAATGGACGCGTCCAAAGCGTTATACCTCATACAGAAACTGTGCAATTAAATAATATTGTAACCAAGTGTAAGCGAGTCTTTATGGTTTGTCTGGTCATGGACAGACAAAACTATTTCTCTAAAATACGTATGGTAGCAAGAGAAATGACAAGACGGTTGTACGCGTTTCGCCATATTTCATTATTTGTTCCATGGCTTTCATTCGTTGGCGAGAAGGAGTAAAAAAGGAAGCGTGAAATAGCTTAGTGGTTCCTTGGGGCTCGTCCAAACATTGCGTCAGGATTTTTGGCGGCCTGTTTCGAAAAACCACCTGCCCTTTTGTAACAAATGTCACAATATCCAAAACACCTACCCAAATCATCATATTAACACTTCTGCAATGACCCTATTCCCCCCCCCCTCCCACACAGACCGTAATAATTCATGAGTATGGCTCCGCGTACCAATACGGTCTTGTTGGCGACTGTACCTAGAATGGAAAATCAACCTAAAACAAGCAGCTGCAGCGACTACCTATTCGTAACCGGTCTTCTGTACACTTCTGTCACTTCCGAATACGTTGAGGTGCACACAGATCTGCAACAGCGATCTCTCTTATGTAATCTAAAAGCAGTAGCCATCACAATTGCCGATTAAAAATACGTTAGCTTTTAGGCCTATTTTAAGTAAGTAACTACTAACGGAGAATTGGGTTGGACAGTAAGCCTATTCATTTATGCAACATGGTGTGACTCCGGGCACACAGTTACATTGTTCTGCAACACGCCACGATATAAAGCAAAGTGAAGGGAGAGACATCATAATATACTGTTATATAGTCGTAGCAACTCGACGTTGCCGTGGCGTAGTTTTCAGTTTTTAGGCATAATATTTTTACCTGTCGTTTTAATTTCGTAAGTAACGGAGAATTTGGTTCAAGACTAAGCCTATTCATCCATGAACCATTGCGCAGAGACTATTTTAAATGACCTCTAATGTGTGTCGCTAATGAAATCCTTTTGCCATTATTTACTCTGCAATTTATTACTAGGCCTGTAAGTATTGACTATATTTTGACTATAATAACTATATATTGACTATAAATTGTTTGTTTTTGCTTTATTCGTGTTTCTTTGAGATTGATTTATATATTTCACTCCTCTTTGTATTCTGCTTTTATCTCCCTTTTCATAAATTTGTTGCGTGTATATATATTTAAATAAAGAATATATTTATCGATGCACTATTTTATTTTGATTTGTTTTGATGTTGTTCTTTTGGCGCCTAACCTTTGATTCTGTGTGCAAAAGTGATAGTTCAATTGTTTTTCTCTGTCTGCAGCTCTCAAACCACACGCGAGCATTAACTCTTGTGGAATGAGTGTTTGCTTTTGTGCTTATTTTGTAACCTGTGGTGGATGAATAAACTTACTTACTTAATTTTTTTTTTTTACTGTTTCATGTTATCCTAAGGTTTTAAAAGTGACGATCAAATGTTATTGTTTTATTAGTTACGTCGAGAACGATGTTTTAATTTGTCGTGTTTTTAAATTAACTTTTAGTCACTGAATCTAATGGTAAATTTAACCATGTCGTCTCAACCTAACACTGTTTGAAGTTAAAAAAACGCGACGGACAGACCAGACCTCTAGACAGTTCTCAGCTGCTTTCTGCGTCTTTGTTTGTTTTGTTTTGTTTTATCAGTGCTTAAGTTAAGTGTCCTACAGAATCTTACAGTATATTTTAAACCTACACTTAATTCTAATTTAAAACTAACACACCACCATGACTGACACAATTTCCACCATGTCAACACCCTCGAAAGCAACAACAAAATCCACCAACACAGCACAACGTTATGGTAAAGCAAAAGCGAAAAAAATCCAATGCCAGGTACGACGCTAAGGGGGAGGGGCGATGGGAGGCGCTGCACCCTACACCCCCCCCTCCCCTGGCGCCCCCCAACCATCAGATCAAAATCAAACGTATAAACAAAGAAAATTCTGGTTACTTATTACGAAAACTAATACGTTAGTTTCTTTCACAGCAACAGGAAGGACTAGAGGCCGCATCAATGGAGCCTAGTTTTTACAATGAGAGTTGGAAAATCATCTTTTTTCCAGCTGGATTTAAAAATGTTCCAAAAAAGTAGTGTAGAAATCAGTTGATAACGTTGGGTGTGAGAAAGAGAATAGCAAGAAAGTTATTTTTACTTTTATTCTTTTTTTTTGGAAGGGGACCGTAAAAGTAGTATTTTTCGGTTCGCCACCCCCCCCCCCTTGGCTAAGATTGCTGCCCTACTGCCGCCTCCCCAGTAAAGTGATTCTAGCATCGTCCCTGTCAACGCAAACAAACGGATCTGCGAGTAAACTATCCCCAAGTACTGAAATTAATTGAAAGAGAAGCGGCCGTTGCCTTGAAAAAACTGAGAACAGCGCGAAGGGAATGCCTGGAACCAGGAAGGTAAGGTGGAACCCCAAGAACATAAGAGAGGGTTACGCCTTCTCGTCTCAGAGGAAAACGACGGTGGTGTGTCCAGCATTCTCAGGGAAAAAGGAAATGACTGACGGTTTCATCATCCATACCACAGATACAAGTGGGTGAGCTACTCTGGCCAAGGCGACAGGTGGGCCCATAGCTGGATATGGCCGGTATGCAGCCTACAAAGTAGTCCAGTATCCCTTCTAGGCAGACACTCCAACGCCTCTGGCACGGAGACAGTTAGGGTGGATTCCAGCAAGAACACGTCCAGTGAGTCCAGTTTCCCATCTCGCTAACCACTCCCTACGATCAGCTGAGGTCAAAACTGGACGAAGATCCCTTGGGCTGACTGGAAACCGAACTATATTCACTATGGAAATCACACCCAGCCTTCGCCAGGTAGTCTGCAAGTTCGTTACCGTGAATACCGCTATGAACCGGGGTCCATACGATGGATACAGCAATGATGCACTCGTGGGCACAAAAGAGCTTCCAACCGATTTCAATGGCGATTGGATGCACTACCTCAACAGAACGGGAACAGCGTCAAAGAAAACCAGTACTGGCAGATGAGCCTGAAGAGATGCAGAATTGCCTTTAATGAAGATCCACGCCCACGTCCAGGACTATAGAGGTAGCCACGATTTTTTCCAGATACCCAGATAGTAGGCCATGGAGACAGTAACCGTACTCAAGGTGGAAAACAGGGATAGAAATCCCAACGCAACCAACGTACTCTTCTGGACAAATGGAGGCATCACAGTAAATGTGAACTGCATTGGAAGACAAGCACGTCGTTTGCCCTACATACATATGCCAGAGAGACCAACGCAGCATCGCACCAAAGCCAGGGGCATGGTGGATGAAGAATGGAAGGGCTAGGGAATCCACTCCACCGTTCATCTAGCATCCCTAGCTACCGCCCTCAGAGTACAAATAATAATTCGTGTGCACGAACATCTGCAGGTGACTCTCCTGTGATTCTCCTGTTTACTTCCAGAACTTCTGTGAAAGGGTCCTTTTTGAAAGCCCATGGCCAGTAACGTTGATTAGAACACGATTCCCCTTCACTGGACTAGGCTCCAACCAGTCGGCGATGCTTTGCTAGCTCGTCACGGATTCCCAGGGAATTCGTGAAATTCCGATTTCCTTCCTTGTACTTTATTTTCTGTGTAATTGCGTGGGTGTACACCCCTGGAAGTGAGGGGGTTAAGAGAACGAGCACGTCGGCTATCCTAAGGGCGCGTGTACGCAACGCCTCGCCTTTGCATTCTCGCAGATAAAATTTAATCGCGACGGTGAAGGTGTCATTGCCATGGTAACAGCGCGATATGGATTAGCTAAATCCGACATCGTTTGAGTAAATGTTTGCAGTCGTATAATCCGTGACAATAAGATATGAATTCCTCCTGGCGAAACTATTTTTCCAGTCACTTCTGAACTCACATATTAACTATTTACGTTACGAGCTGGTAGACCTAAAACTGCCGCCATGTTGGAATTTCAGATGATTTCTAGCTTCTAGCTGCGAGAATGCAAGTCGTTGCATAGACGCGCCCTTAAAACATAGAAAGGTAAATAATAGCTAACTTTCATAATACAAGGAAAGCCAAGACTTGGGAATGTCTCTTTAAAGGACAATTACATCCATTTTGACATGCATGCTTTACTTTTGGATCAGTTACACAATAACTAAACACAAGAACTGCGGTAAGAA